>DF242451.1:32242-58481 GCA_000507305.1 Breviolum minutum Mf 1.05b.01 | reverse complement strand
TACCGCTCCGCTACCAATGCGGGAACAACACAGGGGAGAAGAGGCAGCAGCCAGATAGATATTCTCAAACAAGTAGTATGTCTTACCAAAAGACACTATGGCGATTAGTTTCACAAATGAAACTGGTGATCGAACAATTGTTTTCTACCGTGGGGCGCCGAAGGCTCAAGGCCTAAAGGATTGAACCAAAGCAGTGAAAGGAAAAGACCTGAAATGATCCAACTGTCATGTCAAATTGCACTGTCGCAGAAAGTTATCACGAAAATTTCAGGCAACTGGATTGCGAAAAGATTGCTGGTTTTTTGTGGGTAAAGTTGATGGAAATTATCAGCAACTTGTTTTCCAGGTGGGATGCTTTTTGAGCCCTTGCAAATAATGGGATAAACTGCCTAACTTTGAGGTAGGATACTAATCTTCCTGAAACTAAAAGCGAGTTTACCCCATGGATGGTTGGAATTTCCGATAATTTCCTTTTGGGTTTTGGCCAATTTTCAGGTGCTATATTAGTTTTTGGGAGGGTATAGTATTATCTTCATAGTTTCAGTTTTATTTTGTATACACGAATGGAAGTTTCTAGGGTTCCAACGGTTGATGTACAAGTGCGTGCAGGCAATCTAAAAAAAATCTTTGCATCATCTTTACAAAATTTGGCAATACTTTAGTAAGGTAAACTTGCAACAACCTGCTGGCCATTAAATCCCAAGCCTAGCTATTTGCTATCTGTTCAACTCAAGGTCAACATGTCAACACCCCTCAACACAACCTCAGCCCGGAACGTGCTCAAACCCTCAAAAAATGGATGTTGCTGCAGAAAGTACAGCCTGACCTGTGCGGGATCAGCACTTACAGACTGCAAATTAAGCTTCTTGATGTAAGGTCTTTCGAAAGCTAAATTCTCAGTGATACAAACACTACACGCACAAATGTAAGCAGTAGATGTAGACGTCTGAAAGTCATGATATGCAGCGGAGAAAATATATATCTGAAAAACAATAACGCTAACTTACTTTTCAAGCGGCCTGTGGGTCATCTAAACGATGAAAGCGAGTGGCAGGATCACGAATCTTGTCCTTGAAAAGCAGGAAATGTGCCGAAATTTTGCAGGAATTCGGAATCGCTGCTACAGCTACACCGTTTTTGATCTGCCACGTTCCCATACAAAGGCAATGGAGGTGTAAGAGAGTTTCTGAGATCCCTGGCCACAGCTTCTTTCCGCCTGAGTTGTGAATCAACTCACATTGTCTTTCAGCCAATGCCAAGAATCATCAAACCAGACGTTAATCAATCCATGGGGAACAGCAAAGTTTAAAAATAAAAATACTTTTCGTATTGATGTGGACCCTCCACATCACATTGACAAATGAATCGATTCAAATCAACATGCGAAACGCATTTACCAACTCTAAAAGAGACGTTGGAGGAACACACACTTATCCACAATTGGCACTTTGGCACTATTGCTATACATGTTTTCCTACAGATATCAGGCAGTCACATTCCAAAAGATGCGAACAAACGTGTGAATGGTCATGGGGTGTAACATAAACCTTCCAAAATTGGACAAACGTTTCTATCCAATGCTATATCTTAGGTCTACCCCCCACCCAGTAACAGTCACAAATGAAGGTTTATAGGGATTCCCTACTAAAAATAGAAGAATCCTGGTGATGACTGTTACTGGTGGGGGGTAGTTCCAAGCTATATCCAGCATCTTGGACAAATTTGCAACAACGGCCAAATCTGATTTAATTTCTTACACTTTGCTGGGCTATCCAACTGATTTCCTTTCAACCTCAGCGGTCGTGGAAGTTGCCATGTTCAAACCCGTCAGGGGATTTGTCGTGTCCACCAGCTTACATTTCCATGATTCATAGCAAGATTCGTGAAAAGTAGAAAAAAAAAAACGTTGGGATGGTTCAGGAAACAAATCTGATATAGTGCAAGAACATCAACGGGGAAATGTTAATATTCAGTACTGAATGAACCAGAACTAAGAAACTGAAAACTCCAAGACCGACCGACTGCGATAAAGTAAAAAAAACATAGTGAAATATAAACTCATCAAAATATATCAAAATATAAACTTAAACAAAAACACTAATATCACTACTAGTGTGTTTTGTGTGCACAAAAACACCAAAACAGAGCTACTCCAAAAACTATGCACCGTCTCTTCACTAAAAACATGTGTGGCAACCATCTTCCAACGGCTACGATGGGCATCCAAGTGCTCCGTACGACGAGCGCCGTCGCGCAGTTGTAGTTGTCTGGCGTTGGGCAACGGCAACATGTAAATTTCCCTAAGACTCCTGACCCCTCCTATGGAAACACCAGACCCTCCTAATGACACACCTGGGGCCTTAAAACAGGTGGTTTTGACACCCCATGACATCCCATGGAGCCTTAGGGTTAGGACAAAAACTTGGAAAAAATCAGGGCCGAGTCCACTAAAATTGCTAGACATACTCAGGTTAATGAAGAAAAATGTATCTGTATAATATATATATATATATTGTTTCATATTACAGGTTCATGTAGTTTTTCTGCTTGGGGTGTGGCCAACATATGCGGTGCAGTATGAAAAACATATTCTCCCAAGCAAAAAAATTGAATGGCAAACAAGAAGGTCTTCAATCGAGCCACGGTTTGTTAAGAGAAAACAAATGCGAATCGAAATCAGTGGTAGAATTGCTGAAATCGTGCAATTTGATACGTTGAATCCTTATGATCTTCACAAATACCATGGCGATTTGTACATCCAAAGCATTGAAAAAGAAACGGTTTTCTGAAAATGGCAGTTTCGGGCTTCCCAAACTCAAATTGCAGGCAAAATCCATACGGCAGTAGCAACAACCACTCACTAGTGTTATCATCTTAAATAGAACGTGTTGTATTATGTTGAAATTTAAAAAACAAATCTATTGAAGACAACTTGGGTTGCCCAAATCATTTTGACCCTTTATGGTTTTACGAAATAATCCCCACATAACTGGGTCCAAAGTATAATCTCCTACCCTTGGACCCCAATGGTACCCATGGAAAAATGAAGGGAACCTCATCCCTAGAAATATGGTTTATAGCTTTATAACCCCTAAAAATCAGGGAAACACGTGGGTTCCCATTGGTATACACCCTAATAACCAGGGCCCAAAACTTCGCTTCACCCCAAACCCCGGCTGCCAAATGCGGTCGCCTTATGCGGAAGCACTACGGCCCGACCTCGAGTGGACCTGAATCGAGTCGATCTGTATCTTGGAGGATCATCCCAGGTATCGTAAGTATCCATGGGAACCCCAAACCTATATTTTTAGAGGTTTTTATGGTGAACAACATGGTTTGTAGGTGGCGAAAACCTTTCATTTTTCCATGGTTTTGGGCTTTGGGGGCTCATGGTATTTAGTAATCACCATTTATAAGCCATGAACAGCCCATTTGGAAGGGGAATTAGCCCGGAAACTTAGGGGACCTACGATCACCATGGGTATTAACCACTTATTTAAATGGGATGATCCTCCAAGTAGGATACCCATGACGGATCCATTTGACGATTGTATATTTACCTACCTTAATCCTCCAGTCGGGTCTGAAATTTGAGCCCCCCAAAAACCGCCAAAAACAGACCGTTCAGGGCCTGAAAATTGACACCCTGGGAGTTTCTAGGTATATAATGACCATGCATGAAAAGTATAAAAATCCATAGGTAAACTAATCAACACCCAATAAACTATCAACACCCAATGTCCATGAAAACCCACGTTTCCTTCATTTTAACCCATATTTTGAGGGATTTAAACCTTCATTTTTCCATGGGTTGTTGGGGTCCAAGGAGAAATGCTGTTGATGCAAGATATCCCGCGAGAAAACGAGCTGGGATGTTTTTTTAAGCCGCCTTGTCAATAATGGGATTTTATCTATATGTAAATGTGAAAATTCGAAGGTAGGATACTAACCTCCCTGAAACATCAAACAAACCCTGAAAATTGATGGTTAGGAGACAATCCTTTCTTTTTGGGGTTCGCCTATTTTCAGAGGCGAACCTGCTGTTGATTTCAGGGAGGGTAAATATCAATGAATACTACCAAATACTACCAGTATCTCACGTCAAAAAGCGTCAAGGAAGACAAACTGTTTTTTTCACACATGATCTTAACATCGGGGGACTCGAATGACTTAGGATTGTCAATGATTGTCGCATATAGAACAATGCCAATGAACAACAACAATACAAAGATGTCGATCATTTTTCATGACCAGGCAAATCATGATAGCGGCAACGGACAGCGACTACCACAAGACATAATAATCATCATCATTGAGTAAAACACATAGTATTGTATTCTGATGTATTCTGCGTAAAGTACAAATAAACGTGGACTGTGCAGCAACAGGCATCATTCAACATTGTTGTTGGCACTAACATTCATTAGACAAGACGAGACCACCCAACAGCATCCAGCAATCAACAACCGGGAGTCATGGAGTCATGCAATCGCGCCATCAATTGATACACAAATCCTTGCATCAAATCCATTCCATACACTTAAGCAAAATCTTCAATGGCTGGTTGGAGGGGGTGGATTCCATGTAGAAGTCTTACTCCCAATTTTGCAACTCGAATCACAGGCCACCATCAGCGTTTTTTTCCCAAGAACATATATATACCTAGAACCCAAATGACCCTAGTTTTGATTGGAAAAGGCCTTGTTTTGGAGGGTTGACCTTCAAAAATAGAGGTCAGTTGGGTTCTAGGTATATATAACCCAGATTCGCTTCCGAGACAACGAGAAACGTTGGGTTTGCAAATTCTGAGATTCCGTGCTCATAGATCAAGGATGATAATGATTCAGGTAGTGTTGCAGTTTTGACATTTTGCGGAACCTTCAGGCTGCGGTTTTGACGAAATGTAGGCAGGTTTAGACCAGAAATTCATGCCGTTTTCCTCGGAAACCGACCTTCCAACCACTTTTTTTTCCATGCATTCCATACACTCAACTCGAGTTGCGAAATAGACGTTTTGAATGCGAACCAATTCATGATATATAAGTAACCACTTCTCCGCTTCAATGTTTGGATGTTCGCTCGAGCGATAAAATTCCTGAACCTCAACAGCATTCTGGACTGTAACTCAACATGTGCACAGCGACTCCCCCCCAAAAAAAATCATCGCTAATATTCTTGGAAGTTGAAGCAGGTGTTTTTTTTTTTAAACGCCTCAAAAAATCACGTGCCATGAAGATTTTCTAGTTGGTGGTTGAACCAACCCATTTGAAAAATATGCTCGTCAAATTGGAATCATCATCCCCAATTTTCAGGATGTAAAAATAAAAAATCTTTGAGTTGCCACCACCGAGATTCTTGGTACGAAATCAAAGGGGTGATGTCTGTCGTCGAAACGCCACAGGTTAAACCCATCCCTTCCATTTTCGTCCAGGAAGCTGCAGCGATGCCAATCTCCGACCTTTTCAGGGTCACGACGAGGGATCTACGATCCGATCCAGGATGAAAAATGGAACGCTTCTTAATGGGAAAAATTTATCATGGATTCTTGTTACCTGTTTTTTAAATAAAACATGTCCATCCATCTATCATCTTTTTTAGCACCCAATTTTCTATCCTAAAATCATATTAGTATCTCAATGAAGTGTAGGTCTTTTCAAACGTGGCCTTGGCTGAAACAACACGGACATGTTGTGTGATGCTCTTATGCAGGTGATGCTTTAACTTTAGCGCATTTAGTCCAAACAAAGACCCTACATATTATTTCCAACAGCTCGTTTAGATACTGTCTACTCCAAGATATTCAATGTGCATCAATACAATTCAGTATAGACATGATCCTTCGATCATATCAAGAATATGGTGACTCTGAAGCATCTGAATTGGCATTGCAGATTAACATCCTTCCATCATTGTCAGTATGTCATTCGATAAGTTTTCACATGACTGGGATCCTGGCATCTCCAGCACATGGGCGTTTCAAACCCATGGAGTTCGGAGTTTGCAGGATTCGGAAAGCTTGGTAAAGCTGAAGATGCGGAGTTGTTTGCTTGACATTGTTTGACAAGGCAGTCAGCCAGTCTACACTGAGTTCTGCTTCTAATAGGCTGGCCATGCATCGATATGCACTGCAAAATCAGGTCCTGTCTTGATGGACAAGTACTACCTAAGCCTCTTGTTTTTCTCGGAGCCAGGGTTTCGGAGCGTCACCTCGTTGCCCGGGAATCTTCGCAAGACAGAAACCTCCCTGGCAACTTTGACTAGAAAGATTACCGGTAACCATGGAAATCATGGGCACTTCTTCCGTGAACTGCACGTGGGGTGAACCCCTGGTGAAATGCTCCTCTTTTCCTTGGCAAAGAGTAACTGATGCTGAAGAACACACGGAGATCGACCTGTCCTTTGGACAACTTCGGTGACAACGGTGACTGCTTGACAATTCCAAGCTGCGGAGTATTGTCTTTAACAAACTCCGGGCACAAAAACACGATGAAACACTCAGGAATTTGACAAAAAAACTAGTCTAGTTTTACAGTTCAGTATTTTGCAATATTACAATTATAAGTTTATTATTATACGCACCATTTATGCCACCTAGCTAATGTATTGTACAATGCCCCAGATTTTATGTCTGAGGGTAAATATTTCATTCAAAATCGGAGCATCTGGGATATTTGATGTTTCCTATATATATAAGTCAAAAGTTGATGAATCAATCTCGGACCTTTGATATCTCCGACCCCATCATGGATCAGTTGATCCATTTTTGTCAAAGCGGTAGAGGCAAAGGATCGATGTTTAGATCATGGCATGAGTCATATTTCATGGTCATTACCCAGAGGATCCATGGGACTGGTATATTTACCTACATTTACCATAAAAAATATATAAAAATCAACTAAATATAGGTAAACATACCATACATGGATGGCATGGGTTATATACTAGCAAACAAATTCAGAATTCAGTGAACAAAAACAGCAGAACAAAAAACGTTCTGCTTCCTGCAAACAAGTGTGGGTGCTCCTCCATTTTCTCCATGTTCCAAACAGTTGATTCCGAAATTGCCGTGGATTTTACGCTGACTCTCAAATCGTGTTTCGTGTGCCGATGGGTGATACGTTGCTATTCTTACAGCAGCATCGGCTTCCCAAAGATTAACTACAAACATGTATCCTACTCCCCTCAGCAAAAATGTCATGCTGAAAAATACCAGGTGGTGGGCCCCCGCAAACACCTGTTGTTAAATAGGGGGCGCATAACTTTATAGTTATAGGGTGTTTTTGTTCACCCCAGTTTCCTCAGTTTTTTTCACCAGTCACCTATGGGCCTTTTAACTTCACTTATAACTAGCAGCGGCCCAATCTTGTGCTGAGCATATAATATTCAGTATCGATCTTGATTTGGTAGTCGTTGTTATATCAACAAGAGAATTTGTCAGATTACCGCAGCAAAATCGTGCTTGTTCCAACCACCCAAAGTGATGGTTGGAACAAACAAAATTGAGAAAACAACAGGAATCTATCTGACCACCTACCTTCAACCCCCCCCCCTAAAAAATGCACGACATGTGTTGGCATAGCTGGAAAGGTGAATGAGGGGTAACAAGGTCAGGCATTGGAATATTATAAGACTGCCGACCGATCTTTTTGTCCTTTCACAGCTTAACCCATGACGGATCCATGGGACGATTGTATATTTGCCTACATGAATGGTTGATTTTTATGGTAAATGTATAGGTAAATATACCAATCCGATGGAGTCTATGGGTAATATAACCCCCCCCCCATCTTCTTGGTTTTCTTGGTAAACAAATGTTTGCCATCGATGTTGTTTCAATTTTGTTGAGGGGAGAGAAAATGAATTTCCACTCTCACGGACCTCTTGCTTTGTATGTAGCAGCTGATTGTGGTCTCATTCGCCTGGCAAACAAGGCATTATACCACAAAAGAAACAAACACACCGTCTTGCGACATCAAACAAGGCTCCTTTCTCTCAAGATATCTCAGGATATAAGATACCACCACCATCTTAATCTTTAAAAGAAACAAAAGCAACAAATCAGTGTTTCAAGATCCCCTTAGCATCTGGCTTTTCGGCCGTTTGAGCCGTTCCATCACAATCCAAGCGTGGCAAACTCCTGCGGATCGAGAAAAACTGGCATCTTGTGTTCCATGTGACATTGAGGTTGTAAGTTTCCCGTAGCTCTTCCCTCCTGCATACGCTACTAAACATTTCAATGGGTCTTCTCTTCTTGCGCTAACGTCATATCCACAACTTGTATAAAATTTCATCACTAGCTTTACAGTGTGGTCTGTTTTTTCGAAACATCTTTGGCGGATGCTTTTTTATTGTTACCGGGAAAAACATATATAGTATTATATAGTAAACAAAAATTGGAGCTCCATTGACTCATCCGTTTTCAAACATGGGACATGGTACCTTGGCTAGGCGCAATTTGATGTAACTAGCAACGATGATTCATCCATATTAATCCATATCATTAATATATAGTAGTATCCAAAAACACCAAAAAAAACGAGTTGAAGATATTTTTGAATCCGGCGAAAAACACAACGGGGTGTCGGAGTAAGTTTATAGGGTCATGTCTGAAAAAAAACATCAACGGATTCCTGAAAAAATGTTCGAATACAAATCCCATAAAATGACAAGGAACTACTTGGAGGATCATCCCATGACTTGTAGGTGGTTCTTCTTCCCATGGTGATCGTAGATCCCCTAAGTTTCCGGGTTAATCCTCCAAGTATTGGCAAATTTGTCGTACGTTTTTCTCGTGACGTTCCAGGTAGGGAAATTTCAACACAAAACATGGGTTGAACGGCTGGCAAAAAAAATCCAAGCACCAATTGATATCCAGTTGTGTTTTCCCAAAGGATCCATGGGATGATTGTATATTTGCCTACATCAACGGGTGATTTTTATGGTATATACCATTCATGAAGTCTATAGGTTTGTATATTCTGCGTATTTTCATTCTATCGAATTCTATCAATGTCATTATGTCTATAATAGTGCGTTTGTTTTTCTAATTCTATCTATTCTATCACTTCTACGGTCCGATTTCTAGCTTTTCACCATCTAATAATATCTATATAGTTATGTTTATGTCGACATCTATGTCTATATCTATTTCTGTCCTGCTTTTAAAAAAACCAGTTTCCAAAGCTCACAATGCTGAAATCATCTCCTGACTTGCTCCATCTCATCCTGTCCTCAGAGTCCGAGGGATCGTCACGAAAATGCGGTTTCCGAGAGAGGCATTCGCAATGCAACAAATCTTTGGTTGAAGTGACTTTTTGTACGCGAAAAAAAAGGCCACTGATGGAAATCCACCTTTTTTTCCAGTACATCAGTCAGTACATCTTCAGAAAATCTACAGAAACTCCAGCCAGTTATGTGTGTGTTTACTGCCTTTGTATGGATTTTGTTTGGTAACATAGTAGGAAACCAATCGTTTCGAGGCTTGGAGAGTTTGAGAATAAACTTCATCTATATCTTTATCATGTATGCAAATATATATACGTATATATATATGAATCATGTCTATGTAATCAACTTCATTCATATCAAATTTTCTAAAGTAGAATAGTGAGGTATTTTCCGAAGTATAAAAAAGCAACCATCACCAAACAACTATCAATCCAAACACTTTGGACCCAGTCAAGTCTTCATCAACAGGGCAACCAGGCGGACAGATCTTCCAGCACTAAGAGGTCTTGAAAGTGAACTCAATGATGGACTGGAGGCAGATTGCGACGTGACCTGGCCAACTACAAGGGGGCCTAGGCCGAAACAAATGGCTTGGAAAAAATTGATGTTATGATATGAAAAATGTTCATCAAATGGTTGGAGGCAAATTTATGTTGGAGCCAAATGGAAATGATCATATTTTTGGAGTCAATGGATTTGCAATCTCAGAAATTCTGATTGTTTTTCCTTCAAGGTGATATGAAATGTTCATCCAACTGTGACTAATAATGTAACAATTGTCTATAAGAAGACACAAGCTGGAGCTTGGCGTTCTTTCCAATCTGGCATCATGCTTCTATAGAGGTAAGGAATTTAACAGAGTATGCCACAAGCAAAGATTCCTCTCCAACACCTGAATTGAGTAGGGTCTCTCAGCAACCTCTTTAGATATGTCGAGAACCAAACGGCTTCATCCTCATGCTACTTGCCCTGGGCCGGAGATACTGTTGATGGACAAAATCCTGCACCACCAAGGATGATGATTATCCCATTATTTATAGGTTTTTAACCATCCCAGGTGGTGCAGGATTTCTTCCATCAACAGTATCTCGATTAATTATCATATTTCAGAAATATTTGCTACAAATACTTACGGAAGAATCCTCCAATTTGAGCCCTGAGAAGTTACACCAGTTTAACCGGTCCACCCTTTGGGGACAAACAATTTGGTCCACCCAAACGGTCCCCCGGTGTAACCGATAACGAAACTTTCCAAACCCACCTTGCGACACGACCTGACTGGTGCTTTCGATTTTTTTTCAGTGGGTTTTTTCATCCAAAACTTGGAGCCAGAGTTTTTTCCGGGTCAATCAGTTGGTTAAGATTAGAACAACTTTAGCAAGTAAAGCAATTTGATGCCTCCATAAGGCTTCGCTTCAGAATTTGAGAAACTCGCTGGAGAATCAGATTGAAAAGATCGAAGTTCTAAGTATCCGAACGCGTCAATGGTTTGCATCTTGAGCTTGTTCTGCATCTGGAGTTTCATAGCCTGCAAATTTGCATCTGGAGTCACGACTCGTTTCACCAACATGAAATTAGGCCTTTGCAGCTTTGCAGTCATCCTTTCTTAGAGTTTGTGAAACGACTTCGGTACTTAAATTGGAGGGTGAGAAAGAACCCAGAGTCGTACAAAAAATGTGAAAAAATCATCGCCATTTTTATCACTCAGATTTTGGGTTTGGTGTTTCACGGTTTCATCACCATGTGTCTTCATTTTTCATGTTTTCGCCCAGGTCCAAAAACCGCCTGCCGCGTCTCCCGCAAATGACGCAGAGCATTCCTGACCAATGTCCCGGAAGCTTGAGATGTGAGTAAGATGAATTACATAGAGAATATCCGTACACATCAAGATGGATGGATGGATGGATGGATGGATGGATTCATTCATTCACTCATTCCTTCATTCATTCATTATGATTGATTCAATGAGATCGTAACAGGACCATTACAGGACCTTGGACCCCAACAACCTATGGAAAAATAAGGTTTTAATCCCTCAAAAAATGGATCATAAGCACTAAGAATAAAGGTTGCGGGTTGCCACGGCAGGACCTTTCAAACACCTGAACCCCACTTCTCTTGCATGGGTCCACGTGCACATGCAGGCTCTTCAAAGGTGCCAGTTTCGCATGTCTTACATTGAGTGCTGATAGATAGATTGATTGAGTCATTCGTTCATTGCTTGATTGCTCGATTGAGTGATAGATTGATAGACCAGTCTTCAAACACAACTAGCTATACTCTTTTACCACAAAGCAGGCAACTAGGTACTCTACAACATAGCGTACCACGTGACTCTTGGAAGGTCTTCGACAACTCTGACAACAAGGCAATCTCCTGGTGCTGTCCAATTTTGCAGCCTGCGCAGACCACACTTGTGACACAGGTATCGTCGTATCTTGTGAAGCAACTAATCATTCCAATGTGCATTTCATTCTTGAGCAATCGTCCAAAGTAATGTGCAAATATATCCAAACCGTCCAACGATGCAAACGACCGTGACAGTTTCCGTCATTTCCATCTTGTACATGATCGAGAGATTATCAAAAGTACAAAAATGGAAACTAAAACCTAGTTCTATACCCATACGATCCATGGAACTGGTATATTTACCTCTACAAATGGTTGATTTTGATTGTTTTCATTTAGGTAAATAGACGGTTCGTCCCATGGATCCGTCATGGGATAAGCTCCTCAGCATCCCTCAGCTCTATCTCTGCCTTTGCCAGGTTCTCTTTGCCCGAGCAACGCTTTTCACTCTTTTCGAGAGATCTTGCAGCAACCGCGATGGTGTAATCCACCTGCGCGGGAAGCAATTCAGCATCATGTTTCAATCATAGTGCTGCGGAAACTTGAATACTGTGTGTGTGCAATGAATGTAAAATAACATTGATCTATCTATCACTGTTAAGCATATACCCTAATATGATCTATATTCAAATTTATATATATATATATATACAGCTGGTTTCATAGAGGATGCAAAAGGCTCAAAATTTCCTTTCTGCCAACGATTTGAAAGATACTTAGCAATGTCTTTTACCTTGAATAAACAACTTCCAGCCAAAGTATTTGAAGCCCTTTGTAACTGTGATGAAGATCTAAAACTCCTCCAAACAATAAATTCACTATATATATAATGATGGTGTTTTTCGTTGTGTCGTTTCACATTGTAATCCTGATATTCCCCGAAAATACATGAAAGAAAGTTCACCCCGTTCACCATCAAAGGTTTTCCCGACATCGGGAGGTTGGGGCCTCACTGGCGTGTTCTCGCAAGAGTTTGGCAGATTTCTCAGTTTCCAGCAGCCTGGCACCGGGTGAAGACCACTCACTGCTTGTAGCAGCATGTAGAAGGGAGAGCACAAACAGCCTTTGTCCAAAAGCTGGTGGGTCTGATGAATGGGCTCTCAACAGTACTTTTGTAGTGAAGACATCTTGATGATGACAAACTGGCAACGCTGACCAGCCTAGCATCAACTTTATTAAAGTCTGAATTGGGAGCCTTTTCTCACAGCTTGTCATATTGTGGACTGGAACACAACATCAAAGGCTCGAATTATCCCAAGTGGACTTGCAAATGAATGACTATTAATGCTTGGCTTTGTGAGCGGCTGCCTTCTTTCGAGAAGAAGCTCTGCCCTCTGTCGCAAACGTGAACAATTCTGATCTGTGCTTTGGATAGATTTGCTACCTTGGGGCCCGGGACTGAGCACCATTGGTGAAAACAAGTCATTCATGCAGACTTGTGGTGAAAACACGTAGCAGCATTATTGCTATAAAAAGGCCATGCTTTCTCCGGCCATCTATGGCACTACCGTCATGACCTGCGACTACCCTCTTGTCCCTTAAGAGCCCGGACATCGCGACAACAAATCCTTTGCTGCCAGCAGCAAATGATCTGCCCTGGGCAGTAGCTCCCTGTTGGCTTCAGGCACTTCTACATCTGGCGAATCGTTGCCAAAAGGGCACAAGAAAACTTCAGAAATCTTTGCCGATGCAATGAAGTTTTCGGGCAGGGAACAGGGCAGGCCAAGTAGTAACGTAAGGGTTGATTTGACTCAACCTTGGTACTATATATGAATAAAAAAGGGTGTGTTGCTTGCCCAGGGCTGGAAAACATTGAAACCTCATAATTTCCCCAGCATCATGTCGCTTGTGAGTACTGCGCAAGATACAGTACCTGAAAAGTAGATGGCACAGTCCCTACATATTGGTTTACTAACCTACCTTTACATCCACCTACCTTTTGGTATCGGCAAGCCATCTATTTTGACCTTAAGGTATTCGTTGCAGGTGTGCCAAAAGGATTTCCTCCTTATAGTGGTACCCCCAAATCATCCCATGTTTAATAGGGTTTTTCAGTATAAACCCTCCATTTTGGGGTTCCCCTATTTTTTGGAAACACCCATAAAGGATTCTCAAGAAACTTCACCAAACGCAACTTCACCTTCTGGATCATCAGCAGACACCGACATCAGCACTGCCGCAGTGGCTCGACACTTCTCTGCAGCATGACGTTGACTTGCAGACTCCTAGGAGTGGGTCATGCTGATTTTGCGAAGGTGACTTTTAAAGTTACTAGTTGGTGGTTGAACCACCCATTTGAAAAATATTAGTCAAATTGGATCATTTCCCCAGGTAGGGATGAAAATAAAAGATATTTGAAACCACCACCTAGGTTATGTGAGTTACCCAAAGATCCAAAGTCCAAACAACCGAACTCACAGTTCAGCAGAATAGGACACCAAATATTGCCTATACTGGTTTTTGTCTTTTCATTTCTTGGTAGTCTTTGGGGATTGATAGAAGCATCATTCCAATTCCTGGAAATGCTATCATTAGATTATAACTATATATCATCATAATCATCATCGTCATCATCATCATGATCATCAATAACAATAATCTGTACTAAACAACAGTATAAACAGTATAAACATATCATCATCATCATCATCATCATCATCATCGTCATCATCATCATCATCATCATCATCATCATCATCATCATCACCATCATCGTCATCATCATCATCATCATCATCATCATCATCATCATCAATCATCATCATCATCATCATCATCATCATCAACATCATCATCATCATCATCATCATCATCTTCATCATCATCTTCATCATGATCGTTTTCATTCACAATATGATTTGATTCGAGTCTTATCATCCTGGCTCTGCTGCCATGGTGCAAAACACCTGAAATTGGCATCAGATTACCACATAATACTACATTTTTGGATCCCTGCCTAAACACTGTAAAAGCAAATATATAATGAAGGCAAAATAGGATTGCCCTTCATACAAATAAAGTATATAAATAGATTATTTGCCCACTCTTACAGAGTTTGGGTAGGTCCCAATTATAATACATATATATATATATATTATATACCAAATATTTTACTACCCAACCTGACATACCAAAAAAACAAAAATCTCCTTGGAGAGTTCGTTCCGCAACCTCAGGTCACGTACCCTGTTTCCGCGCATTGGATTTTTCGTCATCAAAAATCCCACGGAGAAGTGGAAAAAGATCCAACCTTCTCAAATATTTGATGACCTCCATGACCTAAATGTATCTAAATGTAGTATCTATAGTTGCAAGATCTTGCTGGTACCCCTTGGTAAAAAAAAAACATGGCAAGATGTATTTCTTATTGGAAAAGGTGGGTTTCCATTGCCAGGGTTTAGTTTACTGGAGGGTAGTATACAACATTTGCAAACTTTCATTCAATGTCCTTCCTCATGAGGTTTCAAAAATCTCCCGCTGAAAAACAGGATTGCATCGGCTCACTGAATGCAATCTCAGTACAGAACCCGAACCCCCTCCAGGAAACTTGGCCGATACAAAGACCCGGCAAAAAAAAAACAACAGAATTTGCGCATCTGCATCTTCATTGAAGTGATTTAGTAAAATCAAAAAAATCCGGTACTACATCCCCAAGAAAAACATCCCCCTATCATGGTCACAAAGCTCGACAAAAACTATATATTTCAAGATTCCACCACTTCTTTTTGTTTAAACATGTTTTCGGTGCTTTTTTTTCCGCGAGACTCTGTGATCATCTCCAATGCTCGTCGACATTCACCTTCAAGACTTAGCAACTCGCTTCGAGCATCACCTGGATGGCAAGCCAGCTTCCCGGGTCGCCGTTTCTCAACTCCGTGGGGATTTTTTCTCCGAAACCTACCTGAAAAACGACAGGAATCCCGAAATGGGCAAAATATACCAGTCTCATGGATCCTATGGGCAATGATTGAGGTTGTTTAGATTGCACGCCTTTTGACTCCAAAATTTCGGTTGTCAAAAGGTCCCCTGCGGACCTCTCATCAACGTGAACAGCACAAGAAGATGGAGCGCTGGTCGCTGCCAAAAGATAAAAGTATAGGGTGACACCAGGGACCAAATCAAGCGAGTGCCGTGGACATAGGAAAAACATTGAACAAAAACATGAAAACACACAATTTTCCAAAAAACTTTGGTCCATCTATCCCCCAACCAGTGGATGCAATCGAAAAACACGTCAAATCAAACTTTGGATTTATTCAGCTCTTCAACCAGTGGATACAGTTGAGTCGGTGAAGGTCTAGATTGTTTGTTTTTGGATCAACCGATCCTCAACCGATCCTACAAACTGTAATCAGCCAGGTGGTAAAGTCAAGGAAAATTCCACAAACTTGGGACTCGTGGGACATACTCCCATACTACTTCCATTTTCGAATTCCTTGATTCGTATGGGTTCATGGTATGAGTCCCGCTAATGAGGGTCCCCGCGGGCCCATGTCCTTGGAATTTGTTGAACTTAAAGGGAATTCAAGATCTTTGTTGTTGAGTTTTTTGGGGGCGTAGGTGCTTGTTGACGATGGAGATTTTGGAAATGTACATGGAAGGGATACCCTCCAGGAAACTAACATATCCCACCTGGGGAAGTTGGGAAAATCATCGACTCAAATATGCCAACCATCAGGGGGATATTATGTTAATTCCCTGGAGGGTAGCCCTCTTCAAGAAGTCTCTATATCAAGGGCTTCCAATTGCCCTTGACGTTTTGCCGTTCAGGCGCTGATACCACGAAGTTGACCCTCCAAGGCGCGTTGTGCCAAATCCCGTGACTCCTGGACATTTTTGGGCACAAGACGGAGGAATTCGATGATGTGAATTAGATAGAATCAAAGAATCAAATAAGTTAAACATATATTCAAACAAAGAATTAGCAAAAAATATTTCAAAATGAATTCAATTTGATTCTGTCAACAAAAATTGAATCAATCTCAGCGTTGAATAAACAAAATTAAACACAATCATGACGTGCATAAACTTGTTGGGTGCAATGATGCTTTCTCAGCCCAGCGTTTTCAGAAACGCAGATCTAAGGTCCCTGTCGGTGTCCCTTTAACGTAACATGGCCTCATTTGGGGCATCAGCACGCAAATGTAATCGCTGCTGGCACACCTGCCAAAAGGTTGGAATGACTATGCATGACAAGCGAACCTGGAATAGTGTGTTCCCGGAGGCACCCCAACAACCCATGGAAGGTTTTGAAGGTTTTTTCAATCCCTCGAATATGTTGGGAAATATGGTGAAATAAGCACTAAGAATGAAGGAAGTGTGGGTTGCCATGGTTGATTCATTTGTTCGTTCGTTCATTCGTCTGTTCGTCTCTTTCTCTTTTCATGTTGCTTTCTTTCACCCATTGATTGATTGATTGATTGATTGATTGATTGTTTGATTGATTGGCTGGCCTGAACCAAACAAAAGCGAAACAAACCGGTTGAACCTATAGATTGACTCATGCTACAAAAAAACTCTTCATGTCTCAGAATCAGCCTTGAGATCTGCAAACTGGGCATATCCTTGGCTTGTGGCAAGCAACACCTGGTCCCACCTGGTCTCTTACCCACCCGAAGTTTAACAGGAATACACGCCTTTCCTTTTGGGGCTCGGCCGATTTTCAGCTGCAAACTGTTATTATCAGGGAGTGTAATTGCTATTCGTTGCATGTGTGCCAGAAGGATTTCCTCTTCTATTAGCTAAACACTCTCATGCCAAGAATCACCCACGCCAGACGGAACATTCTCCGTGGAAAAACAAATTCTATTCTTGAGATGAGCCAATCCCATGAGAAATTTGTTGGAAGCCTCTGCGATCGAAAAACTGTCACTGTATTGGCTGGCCATCGATGGTGTAGGGAGGGCCATCCTTTTCGTGAGTCTATGTCAAGGAAAACACTTTCCTGCTAAAGTGCATAGATCAGAGCCCATACAAAGCAAACACATGCAATTTATTTAAAAATATCTCCCCGCAAAAAAAAACACCCCATTTGGCGATAGCTTCATCTGGCACTCTATGAGAAGTTTGGATCCTACATCAAAAAATCACCTAATCATTGAGAAAAAAGGCTTGGATCCCACATAACATATAGACAAATCCATACCCATGACGGATCCATGGGACGATTGTATATTTACTTATACATTTACCATTAAATTGGAGCAACATATATATCCCTAAGAATCCATCTCCCCCTCCTATGGAAACACCAGACCCTCCGTTCATGACACCTTAAAGGGCCTCAAAACAGGTGGCGATTTGACACTCCATGACATCCCATGGAGTTTTAGGGATGTCATCGTCCCATGGATCTTGATTTTTTGACACCCCCCGATGACCTCCCGGACGACCTCCCGGACCACCATCCGTTCTCTCCAAGGCGCTGGTGTGTTGCAAACGTCGAAGACCTTGACCCAACTGCCGTAGCATGGCACCTACCTGGAAGGCAAAACGACCAGCCCCCACCCCACTGCTACACTAGTTTTGGAGACACAAATATGCTAGTTCTGATAAGCAAGTGCAAAACTCTTAAACAGGATCTGGTGATTCTGTGTGAGGTTGGGGCTACCCCCAAAAAAAAACCGCTTCCTCCTTTCATCCTTGCATCATATATATAGTCTCAATTTCCCTTAGAACTAACTCCCATGATACACGAAAAAACAATCTTGTTTCAAAGCAGCCAACGGGAATGATCCGAAAAAAAAACAAAAAACAACACATCGACGAGAAAAAAAATAAATGCCACCTCCAGGACGCCTTTGTCACATTTCTTCACCAGCTCCATACCTTGTTCCAAAGGCCCAACAAAAACTCAATGGCCCCTTTGATGCTCTATGGGACGATGATTATATATTTGCCTAACATCAGATGGATTAAATTTTTAGTGTAAAAGTATACATACGTCAAATTTCAGCTCCCAAAACAGTCTGGGCGTTTGGTGGTAAAAAAAACCCTCCATTTTGGGGGGCTCCAAATCTCAGACCCATGACCGGAGGAACCCATGGAGCATCCATGGTGAAAAAAAACAAAATGCTCGTCTCACAGCAAGGCGGGCCCCGGATCCAGCTATAAATGGGGTTATAACCCCCATAAGTAGGGTAAGCTATAACCCCAGTGAAACCCATTTTTTACAAGGCCATTTATAGGGGGTATAACTTATAACCCCATTTAGAACTGGTACTGTAGGGGCCCTACCTTGCACCAGAAAAATATCAGGTCAAAGTTCGAGCTGACAAGTTTCCAATTGGAGGCCGGCCTTTCTACCGGAAATTCAGGATGGTTTTCAACCCCCAGAAAAACGGGAAGGAATTCAAAAAATGCGGGATGTTACCAACCTGAAGTCTCAAATTCAAGAAGAACACATTTACATAATATAAACATGATAGAGGATTCGTTAACATGTGCATCAACCAAATGTTGGCATCATACGCTATGGATACACCACGTATAAAACATCAACCTCTGCAAGCAGTCCAAAAATCCCTTCCATTGTTTTTGTGAACGAAAAGTCCCAATTTTCCATCCGGCTATATTTGGAGTATAGTTGTGGAAGTCAACCACCATTTAAAAATGGTGCTTCCTTTTGGAAGATGATAAACCTTACTATAAAAAATGATGGTTGGACTTCCAGGGACAGTACATCTTGTTTTTTTCTCGGGCTGTAAAAATAATCTTCGACTCACTGAAACATGACAGGAGTCATGGCCCGTAACTCTTCGGAAAAACTGGGGCGACTCTACAAAATTGTTTGGTCGATTTTTGGAGGAGCCTTCAACATTGAACCCTTGGAATGACATTCCATGCAAACCCATGACGGATCCATGGGACGATTGTATATATTTACTTGTCGCTACATGAATGGTTGATTTTTATGGTTTTCATGTAGGCAAATATACTGATTGGTCTGTGACGGGATCCTTAATAATTAATTGCCTTATGAAATACTTATCCTCCTTCCAATTGACAAGGTGGGGCTGCGCACAGCATGTTGTAGTATAAAATGGGTGCCGACTACAAAATGGGTGTGGACACCCCAACTGGTGGTTTCTACAAAATGGCTGCACGCTCCTTCAGATGTGTTGATGTTAAATGTGCTATTGGAATGGGCGTGCAACCCATTTTGTAGAACATGGGTCTATCGTCATGCATGTAGCCCGAGATGGTCTCTACAAAATTGGTGCTGGAAACTTTCACGATCAACTAATTCCCAATCAACCTCAAAAGAAGAGCTCCATAAATAAAATGACAGCCAGTTTGAAGAGGAAAGTCGATCTACAAAATGGGGTGGCCCAACCCCACCTACTCTCAAAACCAGGTGGATAAATATCAATCTTATTTTGCAAAAAGACCCCACCCATTTTGTAGAGGAAACTGGAGGGGGGGTTAAATATGTGCATAATATAATTGGATTTCGTATTTCATCCCCTATATTTTGAACAACGTACCATATCTTTTCGTATCTTTTCGGACGATCTCGAAGCAACCACTGGGCAAATGCCTCCAAACAACCCAACCAGGGTGAACTTTTTCATTGCTAAATTGATCCCATAATTTGCGGAGTCACCAGTGCTCTCCTTTTCCTTCAGCATTGCTGCTCTGTCCTCCCATATCTTGGTATATGGATTTCTTTGTGTCAGACTGCACGGCTGAAATCGGCTGAATATATATGAAGTTCGAAGAAACACAAATCAACAACCAAAAAAAAGTATGTACTATATACATGTGGTGTGTATTTTCAGATCCAGAAATATTACATAACACACACAAACAGCAGATGTTGATTATTGATATTATTGATTCAATACATCATCACACTTCTGCTTGCAAAGATTCAGGGAATGGAGTCATGCGTCTTAAGTTTGGTACCCGGGCCCTCACACATGAGGCTGCGTTCATATCCACAGAAGCTGCCATATATAAAGATCATCTTATCATCATTGATACATATCATGAAACGTTAACCATAAGGAATAATGACACTATTACATCATAACATGCACATAATGCATGTTGTGATTCCATTAATTCTATAGATACAAGATCAAAGATTATACAAAAAAACATTCAACATATATAAACCTGAAGTAGTTTTCATCCCCGTCATCCAATCTCCAACCTCCACCCTCAACCTCCACCTCAACGACTCCGACTCCAACCACCAGCACCACCGTTTTGGGGCCCGGCTCGGTGGCCGTCGTCCGTCCTCGCGCTCCGTGGCCTCTGCCGCACGACCTCGTGCGGCATCCGCCACGATGGCCTTCTCCGCATCCGAAAGTCCGGTCAGAAGTTGCCGTCTCGGTGGAGGGAGGTTTGGCGGGAGAGGACTTGACCCGGAGGTTTCGCCGGGTCTAAAACGGGTGGGAAACCCCGAAAAACCCGGGTTTTTTTTTACCAACTTGGCAAAATAGTTCAGCACCTGAAAAATGGATGAATGGAAGTACTACTAAACATGTTGTTTCCTTTTGGGGCAATTTTGGCCTACTTTCAGGGGCGTTGGCTTAGTTTCAGGGAAAAACTAACAGCTCGCACCGGAAGATAGGCCACTTGCCCAAAAGGAAACAACACTGTATTAGTTTCCGGTCAGATGATTTGTTTTTGGGGACGCAAAAAAAACTGATTCAAGATATTCAAACAAGTCCGAGTTTATGGGCTTTTTGGAAAATGCACATGTTGAATCCCTTTTTTTTTGGTGTTGAACTTCAATGGCGTTGTTTCAGTTTCATTGTTTCAATGCATAGGGTTTTGTGGACAGATTTTATGAAAACCACAGGTTCACAACAGATCTGGTTAAATGCTATTTGCACCATTGGAACAACATCTGTTCCAAGCACATACCCCAAGACCTCGGTGCGACGGAAGTGCTTTCACCAAGATGCTGCAGTGACTTTGCTCTGCATACTGTTCGTTGTGTCAGCCGTTCGCTGCGTTCGCTCATTAAAACCGTTGGGCGGATCCAGCGTCCAACGTTACGGGTTGCACTTCGGAATATGGTCGACCGTTCAGGGTAACGGAAAACGCGGGTGTAAACGTGTGTTGAAGTTTTGTTTCTTGCACCACGTGCGTTGTTTCTGAATCACCAAAAAAAATTCGGTTTAGTCACATGAAGTGATTCGAGATGATCTGGAAATATCTAAGGCTGCAACGTTGATTCCCGGACTCGGATTTGGCCGCTTTTTACACAAAGAAACACTTTACATGTATTGTTCAAGATGCGTTGAGGTATTATGATTCATTGCTTTGTGCATGTTTATGTTTTTAGGACTCATGGCCACACGTTACGTGAGTTTGTGGCAAACAAATCCTACGAAGTCCATCTTGAGCCAAATTCATCACCTCATTTTTTTCAGCGCAGGAATGGAATACGTATCTCACTCTGAAAACCATGCAAAAAATCTACATGTGCTTGTGATACTGTTGATGGAAGAAATCCCAAACAACCACCTGGGATGTATAAAAAATACATGTAAAAAATGGGGATAAACTACCAACCACAACTGGTGAGTTTGCCGGATTTCTGAACCATCAACAGTACTTATCATCTTTCAATATCGTTTGCTATAGATTTTACAATGCTTGGATCTGACAATTTGGTATCCTGATTTGGCGGGCGTCATCTCGCAATGTACCTTTCGCAGTGGTCTTTTGATGACTGCAAGGTGAGTTTAGTTGTAGTATGTTGAATTTAGTCGTCGGTTGTACCCCCAATCGTTTTTGATGCCCTTATCAAATTGCTTGGAAACATCAAAGCCGTTTTTCCAGCATCGTTGAACGATGTGAAAGGTGATGTTTCGGCGAACTCAACAACTCAACAACTCCAATATGGCCTTGCTGAATTGCAAAGTGAAGTGGAAGTTCCCCAGTGTCTAGTGCAGGTTTCTTCAAATTAGCACCTGCCTCTACCAATAACTGGGTGACTTTGAAATGACCGCACATCGCGGCCAAATGTAATGGAGTCAAACCACGTGCTCTTGAAACCTTGTCTTTACAGGCTCTAGCGTCAAGAAGCAGCTGCACAACTTCCAAATGGCCACCCTGAACTGACAAATGCAATGCCGTTGTACCAAGATCAGTTGTGATAGCATCGAGATTTTTTGACACCCCGACTAACAAGCTGACAACTTGCACATGACCAAATCGGGCTGCCAAAGTAAGTGGCGTAAAGCCATGATAAGTTCTAGGGTCATTCTTAGCCTTAGCCTCAAGTAAAAGGCCAACTATTTCTGAATGACCTCTCTCCGCTGCCAAGTGTAATGGCACCACACATTCTCCAACAAGATTTGCAACTTGATCTGTTTCAGCACCAGCCGTGAGGAGCAATGCAACACATTTAGAGCTTCCATACCAGGCTGCAAAGTGGAGTGCTGTCCAGGCACACTTCTCATCAATCATGTTTGGATCAAGGGGTTTGCAAAGCAACATTTCCACTCGATCAATGTCATCTACCTTACATGCCTGAATTAGTTCTGAACATGCTTGCTCTGAATCGCACCAAAACTGCAGAAGTACAAGCTGCAAATTCATGAACGGCAAAAGCTTGGCATCATCCGAAAGCTCACTGCCATCTTCACAAAGTAGTCGCTGGCAAAATCTGGAGCGTTTTACCTTCGACGCTAAGAAGAGCTTGAGTGTTCTTGCTGTCTGACCTTCGCCTTGATAAACGGCAAGTAACTCTCCAGACACCAAAGACACGCGAAGCGCCGCCATGGCGATTCGATGATTCCCCACGCCGGTGAAGCCTACTAAGTGGCATTGACATTGCTATGCTGTTTTCATCTGTTTTCCTGTTCTATCCGTTGATTCATTGCTGAATGACCATGGCGGATTGCTGCGTTGCTTCATTTTCCTGTGATGTCAAGTGACCCAGGTCGAAGCCCCCAAAGATGGATCCTCTTAAATCTCGGTGAAAAACTTCATTCGCAGCATGGCGAAAAATCATGAAGCTTTCATGTTCAAACATGAAGGGCAAAGTTTCACTTCCCTAAATGCGGGATGTAAACATTGTTCGGCCACCCGTATCACTTTCCGACAGTCAACACAAACATCTAGCCACAGTGTATCAGAGAGCAAAGATTCGTGTCGCCAAGGCCAACACATATCATACCAGCGATTGCTGTACCATAGTCAAAATTATCGTATTGGTGATCAGACTGTTTCCTACTAAATATAAGCAACAAGGACTTTAGACACATTTAGATCACATCTCCATGAACTTAACACATTCAACAATAGATTGTACATCCAGGCTGAAATCGCCCCACTAAGTCTTCCTGAAATGACTAATGTTGATAAAGTCACATCCAACTACTGGCATGTGTGATGTCAAAATCTCTAATTTCTTTTCTTTTTCACCTTTGCTACTAGGAAGTTGCAATGGTGAGAGAATCATGTGGCACTTCTGGGAGTGTTCTAAACAAAGCAAGTTCCGAGCTGTCGAACAAAAACATCTGCTGTGAAACTTTCCAGAAAGTTGTATCTATCGAAGATTTGGTGATACAATGCCCTTCCAACATAACCTGTATAAAACAGAAGTGAGGACCAGCTCAACATATATCAACTTCAGAACCCCCCCCCCTTTTTAAAGAGCGGCTATCAGCCGCACGCCTCTCAAGTTACAAGAGTGGTTGTTGTTTCTGCCCGTGATTCCAATGAAATCACGGGCAGAACTTGCGGTGATTTCCAACATCCAGGCTTTCCGAGAATTCAACGGAAACAAGAAAATTGCAGGTGAGTGATGAATTTTACCTTCTTTCAAGGTATCAATGCAAGAAAGCCTTGCAGGTCCAATTTTAGATCTGATCATAAAATCTGAAGCAACAAAAAGCAACAAAAACAAAACGAAGACACTGATGCCTTGACAAAAATCATATCTAGAATTACAGTTGCGGCCATCTGCAGTGTTTCAAACTTGCCCATTTTCCACCAATTTTAAAAGGGCGCAAAAATTCCGGTGAGGCCTCACTGGAACATCCCCACGACTCAACGCAGAGTCTCCAAGCCAAAAGTTCTGGCAAAACCTTTGATCGCCTGAAACCCCATGGGTTCCATGCACCCATCAAATAGGCTGGCAGATTTTTTGTTCGTTTCCGTTCATGGGTTAATTTCGGCAGCTTGAAATTCAACTCTCATCGTACTGATTTCTGAAACGTGATATCGAAAAATTCTGCATGCAGGGTCAAGCACTCCTCAGTTTGGAGTTTCACTTCAGGTTACGTTTTTCAAAATGAAACCGTGCTGATTGCTAGGATCCCGGCTGGCCAGTAGTATCTGCACAACACCCACGTCCTCAAGCATGACTATCTAAAACTTCAAGGGTTCGAAAACACACTGTTGCAGTACGTGGATTTGAAATGCCACAATCACGTGAAGGTAAATCTAGCTAATCACCTTGTTTCTGTTTGCTGACAAAAAAAACTAAAACTTGCCTTGATATCAATAGAGAACGCTGTAGTCCGCTCAAAAGTCATTAAGGGAAGGCAAATCATCATTACAAGAAATCCAAATCAAGTTCATATGATAGGGTACCCATCAGGAAATTCTTCAAACTGACCATGATTTAGCATAGCTCGGCTCCTCTCATGCAGGCTAACATAGCTGAAAGAACATGCATCAATAAGGCAGCCTGTTGTTTTTGCTGTGTTACGACCCTAGATTCTCTCCATATCACTTCAATGATGAAGTAGCATTCCGGTATGCTGTACGCTCATGTTGTCCACATCATTCTTTATGTGATTATCATCAATTGTCCACTTATAGCTGTCTACTTCTCCATCCCTATCAACCAGGAGGTCTGTATGTCATTGTATGTCTATCTGTATCTACTTATATCTATCACAAATAGTCTTATACATATCATTACGGTACAAATTATATCTCCATCTCCCAATCTTTTCTATTAACTGGTAGAATCATGAACGTATACCAGTTTTTCAGTCTGAGTCTGTGGCGCAGCAACACTGCAAAGTGTCACACGGAAGCCTTGCCAGTCAGCAAACTGCTCAAATATCGAAGAGTTGGATTTTTCAAGACTTTAAACTCTAAAACGTGACCTCCGGAAACCCCCGAAATCTTTCGAAGGATGTTTGTCAAAAAGTAACAAATTACTTTACTTCGAGTGATCCCCACCATGACATGTTAGGTGGAGGTTGTCAGGTGAGGGTTGTCATTGAGAATATGATGGGAAGAATGGAGAATTTGAGAACATTGATTTCAGGTTTCCTTGGCTTAGTGATACTAGTGAGATGGGCTTTGGAGCTACTCAGACAGGCTGCCGCATCCATCGGACTTATGTCAGCCTGATCGGGTCAGGTGAGGGTAGACATACAACTCATCTCCTGAAATGTGTTCTGTTACTCTCAACTTCGCAGACTGCCTGGAAGCAATCTTCTGACGTTCTTTCTGACATATCTTTTGACATTCTTTCTGACATATCTTCTGACATTCTTTCTGACATATCTTTTGACATATCTTTTGACATTCTTTCTGACAAATCGTTTGACACTCTTTCTGACATATCTTCTGACAATTTTTCTGACATATCTTTCGACATGCTTTCTGACATATCTTCTGACAATTTTTCTGACATATCTTTCGACATTCTTTCTATCCACAGCTTCACACAAAA
>DF242451.1:2285-31014 GCA_000507305.1 Breviolum minutum Mf 1.05b.01 | reverse complement strand
CGCCACACTGAACTCACAGGATCGCGGTTGGGGTCCGGGCCGCCACACTGAACTCACAGGATCGCGGTTGGGGTCCAGCACGCCACACTGAACTCACAATATCGCGACAGGAGGAGGAGGAGGAGGAAGGAGGAGGAAGCGGGAGGAGGAAGCGGGAGGAGGAGAAGGAGAAGAGACTAACATAAAATCTAACAACCCTCACCTGACAGGTGGGGAATTACCTCTGAGTTTTTCCAGGTTTAACCCGCGGAGATTCCATGTACTTCGAATTCCCTTCATATCAGGTTGTTTGTTTCACCAGGATCGAAATGGATGACTTCTCCACGACTTCGCCGAGCAACAATGGTCCATAAATTGAACCAATTCTCGAAGCATCTCCCTGACAAATGGGTGAAGTACACCCCTTGGACAACCCAACCAAAAACAATGGCAAATGGCTTCAAGCGTCAAATGGCTTCAAGAATATATGACTGTCATGGACGATTTCATGATTATTTTTGTTGCGATTTGCTATTATTCAATCCATTTTTAGTACAGAAAAACATCCCAGGGCGGCTGGATTTGTTTTTTTCGGGGGGGGCCGGAAGGTTTATGGCCGACCTGTTCTTCTTGTTCATCTTGATGCATTCTTCATACCTCAGATTGACAACTACAAAACCATACAACAGTTGGTGCTTCAATCAACCACCCATCTGAAAAAAAAAACAAAATATGTATATATATATATACATATAGTCAAAATGGGATCATCTTCCCATTTTGGGGCGAAAAATGATCAAATTGCCTGAAGCCGCAACAGCGTTGGAATCCTTTCGAAGCCTTCGGAACCTTTTTTTTGTTGACCTTTTGGATGCCACAAGTTCGTTGGCATCACGAGCCTTGTCTCCTCAAGAAAAACAACAATCGCGGACCCATAGGATTCCATGGAAAAAAAAACATCTTTTACCCTAACTAGTTGGTGGTTGAACCACCCATTTGGGAAAAATATGCGGAAGTCAAATTGAATCATTTCCCCAAGTAGGGGTGAACATAAAAAATGTTTGAAACCACCACCCAGGTAATACATGTTCCATACAAATCAATCGACATGTAGGTATATATATAAGGGTATATATACATATAACATATATATTATATATGCCATATATATATACGTATATATATTGGCCTCCTGGATGTTTCGAAAAAAGCGCTCTCCCCATCTTCACTGAGCCACTGCTCAAGTAAATCTTCGGCTGCATCGCGCCAAGTCATCCGAACTGGGCCGTTGATGGCCGTTGCTGGGAGTTTGCACAAACAACGACCTGCTGGTTGGTGGTTTTTCACCAACCCATTTTGGAAAAATATGCGGTTTCGTCAAATTGGATCATTTCCCCCAAGGTTCGGGGTGAAAATAAAAAATATTTGAAACCACCAGTCTACCTGGCAATTCTTTGTGACCTCTTTGGGATGGTTAAGTGACCCTTTGAAATGGTGAAAAGTGACCTCCAACGATCGGGCATCAAAAAAGTCACGGCTTGAATCACCTGGGAGTCAATCTTAACTTCCAAAATAAAATCATGGCTCGAATCAATCATAGTATGCCATAGTTGCGCGAAAAACTAACCCCTGGCCACTTTTGGACATTGAAAGCACCTGGATGATCTTGAAGATACTTTCCTTGGCTTCGCTTGTCCACTTGTCCAGAAAGCTACCCCAGGTCCCATCTGGTGCTATCTGAAAATCTCTAGATTTTCGTCGATGCTTGAGGTCGTGCTACCCACGATGACATCAGGAATCCTCATAAAGCAACATCTAGAACTGAATCCTCAGTATCCAGCTGTATGGTCAAATGAGGTCAGAATTATCTATTTTGTCAAATCCAATCCTATGCTGCCTATGCCTATGCTATTCTTTGCTTATCATATGGGGGTTTCCTAAAATGGTGGTACCCAACAACCATGGGTTTTCCTACTAAAAATGACAATTTTGGGGTGTTTTGGGGGTACCACCATTTAAGGAAACACCCATATAGTGTTCTATCCAATTCTTTTTCTATTCCTAGAAACGTTCTATGCTATACCTTCCTGTCCTTTGTTTTCCCATCCCACCCTTTACTTTCACATGCTTTACTCATGTACTCTTCTATACTGGTCTACTATGCATATACATTCTTCTATAATATACCATCCTATACCATGCTCGAATAATTGAAAAACCATGAAAAGAAATAGACATGTTTAAACGAACAATACACATAAAACCAAAATTGACCACATATCACATCATATCCCATAGGATATTAGCATATTTACCTATTTCTACCATAAAAAATCAAGCATCCATGTAGGTAAACATATCAGTCACATGGATCCTTCGGGTATTCATCAGTTGGATATGTCCATCTCCTTCCCCCCGTTGGAGATCAAGCAGCGTCCTTCCTTCTGCGCCGCTGCCATGGACGCAGCCAATTCCTCCGGCGACTCGATATTGTAGTGCCACTCCTGGCGGTGATTTTTGTTGATGGTTCAGAAATCCGGCTAACCAGTTGGGGGTTTCCGAAAATAGTGGGTTTCCCCTCAAATCACCCATTTGAATAGGGTTTTCCATTATAAACCATCCATTTTGGGGCACCCCTAATTTTGGAAACACCCAGTTGATTTTTGTAATTTAACATTATCCCATTATTTATAGATTTTATAGGGTTTGGAATACATCCCAGGTGGTTGATCGCCGGATTTCTGAACCATCAGCAGTATTTTTGAGAAAGGGATAGGTCTACACCCCTGAAAACCAACAAACAGAACCTGAAAAAGGCCCCTTTGGGAAAAGGAAAATCATCGGAACCAAAGAAACTACATCTTTTTTAGTTCCATGTGGATCTGTGGCTATTTTTGGATTCCACCCAGGATTCCACCCGTGGCAAATGAAGCTTCAGGTACGGATTCCCGAATTAAAAAATGTTTCATGTCATCCTGAAACGGTGACTTGCGGATGACGTGAAACTATTTTCAATAGAGAACCGGGAATCCTTACAAAAAAACCTTAATTTGCGATCCTGGGGGATAGGAAGGCCCTTGGGGTTTTCCTTGTGCAACCCTGCCAGGCTGCCAGGGTTGCAACATCCTTTTTGAAAAGATTGAAACAGTCAACATGGCCAACTCAAAGCCACATCACATCCATAATTCTGGCCAAATTATAATATTTCACCAACCGAGGATTCCCTGAAATAAGGGGACTTCCCTTACTAAGCCACCATTTGGGGTGAAAACTCGTGTTTTTGGTCGCTATAATTTGACCATAATCATCCATAGACCATTTTTCAAAATCCTTGCTGCGGGACAGGCCTTGGGTGTTTTGTCTGTCCAAATTTCATCGAAGACTGAGCAATAAGGCATCACTGCGGGACAGCCACACATCATGGCCTGGAAAAAAGGCAACATGCACCAACAACTCCATGAAAACGAACCTAAAAAAACACTTTTGGCAATACCACACGTTTTTTAAAACCAACCTGGTTTAGGGGTGGGCAATGCCGCTATACTTCTATAGATTTTCAAAAAAAACAAAAACAACCTAGGGATTTTTCCGTTTTCTTCAAAACGTTCCTTCTATGTCACGGTCCGTCCGTCTGACGTCCACCACCACCACCTCAAGGCAGGTGAGACCAAAGGTCTCTGAAAGGCTCATGGTCACAAAACAATCTGCAGATCGATATAGCTGTGGAAGCTCCTTAGCACTTCCCTCCCATCCCAAAACGAAGGTGGAGGAAAAACATATATATGCATGTGTATATACCCATATATATATATATATATCCCGGATATCCCCAGACGGATCCATGGGATGATTGTTTATTTACCTACTGGTAAATGGTTGTTTTTTAATGGTTTTCATGTAGGTAAATACACAATCGTCCCATGGATTGTTTGCGTATGGCATATAGGAAAAAAAATCGACTCTAGCATACCTTTAGTGGGGGGATATGTGATCGTTCCCTGGCGAGTTTGGATGTTGGATCAAAGCCACAGCGACGTCACAGTTGCCGGGTTTCCCTGCATTATGGGGAACATTCCCCAGAAAGACCTGTGACAATGCAACAACCAATGAAGGAACACCCCAAAATATGTTGCTTTCATGTCCATTCTATCAATGTCATGAATGAGATGTATGTTAATTACAAGTATTTTTTTGCTTTCATGTCCATTCTATCAAAGTCATGAGATGTTGCTGGAATTTCCCAATTATTGCTACTTTTGCCTGGAATCGAGGAATGTGAGAAAAAACATGTCAAGTGACACACTCCGAACGCCCATAGCGTAAGGCTAAAGACTTGTCACAAAGCGCATGTCTAAATGGACAGCAATGTCAACTGCAGAACCGAAAAACTTTGTTTTGTTATGGTAAAGAAGCACAAGTATCGAAATCACTCCGATTAACGTGTAGCTTGCCTTTTGTTCAAGTTGGACGAACACGTGTTCCCACGCAAATTTGCTTCGTTTAGTTGCAGCAGCAAAGTCTTGAAGCTAATTTGATTTCAAATTTCTTGGTGCCCCTGCAACCCGTAAACGGAGGCGGGTAGCTTCTTGAATCAAAAATTCCTAGCACTCCAACTTGGCTGCGTTCTGCACAGAACACAAACGACGAAAAGAGCGTGATTCCTATTGCTACAAAGAAATCATAATAAAACAAGAAAGTCAAAAAGAATCTTGTAGCTATACCCCATAGGATCCATGTATGGTATATTTACCTGCATTCGGTTTATCTTTATGGTAGTAGGTAAATATACCATACATGGATAGTATGGGCTACCTGACTTAAAATCTGCAGTGCATGTTTTTTCGTCCTTGGCTGGGCCATCACCAGCAATGGCCAGGACGCCCTTCACCCCTTGGCCGCCCTCCTGCAAAGTCGGCGAATGAATGAATCTGCCATGGAAGAGATCATCAATCCTACTGTTGATGGAAGAAATCCGGCGATCACCACCTGAAATGTATTAAACCCTGTAAACAATGGGATAAACTACCTATCAAGTGGTGCAGGATTTCTTCCATCAATCCTATGTGAGAAGATGTTTGACTCAGCAGAATCATGGCAAAAAAATCCTATGTGAACTGTGTGTGTGGGAGAGTACATATCAGATTTTTTCCATACAGCCATTCATCTCCCAACAGGACCCGGCATAGGATTTTTGGACGCAAAAACATCTCCCATCCTCTTTCGGCAGCAGAGCTGTAAAAACTCGTTCGGTGCCCTGAGCAAAGTAACGCAGAATACTTCTTTGTGATTCAACTTCAACTTCGTGTAAAAAATGCTGTCCCATAATATAGTACCTACAATATCCTATGGTATGGCCAGTATGGTTTTCGCATCATTCGCTACGTATGAAGGCGTTTTTGCCAGGCACACCTGGAAGGAAAGACCACTGCGGGGCCCCCGTCGTCGTCAGTTGATAAAACGAAACCATCCAGCCTTCTCGGCCGACAGCCGCTGTACCATCAGGATCACCTGCAGCAAACTTCGATGATCCTCATGTTCCCGGAAAGTCGTCAGTACATCAGCTGCAAGCCATCCATGGTCCATGGTGCTGCAGGTCTTCATCCATGGTGACATCTAGTACCCCACACGGTCCACGTACTCAGTGCTTTCTTGTGCTTTCCTTGATCACCTCTTCGGCCGACACGGGAAGAATCTATTCTTTTGACAAACTGGTACTTCAAATGATCAGAAACTCACAGCAGCTAGGCTGATGTTTTTGCCGTGATGTCTCTGGAAAACCCTTGCAAACTGCCACGGACCGGTAGCCAAGTGGCTTGACACCTCAATGTGTTTCATGGAAGCCCATGGGCCTTATCATCCTCGCTGTCCACCTTGAACTTCGCCAAGCGCACATCTCTACGCTCCTGACATCACGAGTCACCTATGATATTTCCATAGCGACAGCGGCATCTTTCTTCAACTAATTGTGGGTTTCCTTATTGATTTTTTACTTCCTCTCTAGTTGTGCAGAGTCTGGTAACCAATGTGGGATTCATGTTTTGTTTTTGCAATCTTTTGAGAAAGATAGAAAAAAAACAAATCTTATTCTTTCTACAGTTTGACCTTTTGAAGGAACACATGTTGAAAGGGCGTCAATTCTTCAACTTTCCTTTGGCTTCAAACTGCAGGATCCTTTGAAGGCGCAAATTTAGGTGACATTTCTCCATCTGACACGAAAGGAAACCTCACATTTAACTCCGGCTCCGTGTCAGACTTCGGGATGGCTGTAAAAACGTCATGGGTGCCTGGGTGGCTCCGTCCATGGTTTCCCACAAATCTGAAAACAAAAAAAACAACAGCCGCAAAAGGAATAACCAAACCGACCAACCAACCAACCAAACTAACTAACTAACTAACTAACTAAATAACTAACTAACTAACTAACTAACTAACTAACTACTGCTACTGCTACTGCAAACTACTGCTCCTCCTACTACTCCTACTCCTACTCCTACTCCTGCTACTACTCCTACTCCCACTCCACTCGCTCTACTACTACTACTTCTTCTTCTACTACTACTACTTCTTCTACTTGCTACTACTAGCAATAATAACGATCATTAATTACTAGTGGAACAACATATGTTGTGAGAATGACAACCAGAATGTCAATTAACATTAAAACAATCAACGGAAACTAGGTGAGATCCCCCCAGGTCCCCTGGCCCGAAGGAACACGACGCAGCTTGGCTTCATTTTCCTGATACAAAGATTCGACCCAGGAGGAGCGGTGTAGTATTTCTTTCACGAAACAACTTGGAAAACTGGCGGCTTGAATTTTGAAGTAGGAATCCTACCAGTTTACATCATTTTTTTGGCGAAATAAAAACTTTCAGAAATTTGTGTGTGTCGCCTTGACATTAATGGATCGGCCTTCCCCAAGTGATCTCATGCTTGTCTCATATGTCACATATGTCCTTCCCCAAGTGATCTCTTGCAAAGCAGAGAGTGGGTGCTGCGTTGAGAGTGCCCCACTTTACAGCGGGGCCAAGTCCCAAAATGTCGTACCTGACAGTCGATATTTCTGCATGCGAAAAACTGAGAGATCTGAAAAAGTGTACACAGCGGCGTCAAATATATTCAAATATCTATGTATATATATATATATATATATTATACCATACGTATACATATTCTGCATAAAATAAATATCATGTATGTATATTACATAATATCTCACAGTATGAATTATGTTGTGCATATAACTATCTATCTATATGCTATACAATTCAAAAACTATCCAGCTGCATTGCATAAGATGCATAAGTATGAAATGCCAACTTCTCAAAATAGCTTCAAAAAAAAAGATTTCATGATCTGTGTATCAAATGCAGAAATACATAGAAATACAACCACCCTTGGACCCCAACAACACATGGAAAAAATGAAGGTTTTAATATATGTTTTAATCCCTCAAAAGATGGGTGAAAGAACTAACCACTATTTTAGTGAAGGTAACTAAAACGTGGGGGAACCCACCCCATTGGCATTTCCATGCGCCGCAACGGTGTGAAGTAATACGGTGTGGGTTGGTTTTCACTCACCCAATTCCCATGGTTTCGGGTTCGGTTCGGGAAGTTCGGGTCACATCTTCAATCCGAAGGAGGCCACCCACCTGGCAAATAACGGCTCCCTGAAACCAACAGCAAAATAAGCACCCAAAACAATGGATGGCTTGGAATATGATTAGTTAGGTTTCCTTCTGGGGCAATTTTGTCCGGCCTATTTTCAGGTGCGAGCTTTTGCTGTTGGTTTCCAGGGAGTGTAACATGGAACATAATTCCATGGAGGTGGATGGTTTAGATCATTTTTCTTTCGAAACATGGGTGATGGCTGTAGGTTCCAGCCGTTCATCTTCCTGGGTGTTTTTTTATCCCCTTATGTACGGTCCAGTAACAAATCAACATACCACTAACATAACCAATTCATTCCTTTAACCGTTTAACCTGCTTCATTGGGCTCAAATTCCTAGTCTAGATACCCGAATTTTCCTACAACATGTGATTCTGAAGCAACTTGGTCAAACACTTACTGTTAGGTATGCCTATATCCACTGGAAACCAAACCTGGAAATGTGTCGAAAAATTACCCGCCTGATTGGGACTAGCTTGTAGGCAAACATGTTCATCTCAACATGATGTGAGCAATACACCTGGACAAACGGGGTCGGCACATATGACGACTTGAGCCAAAGATTTGAATACAAGGAATCAGCTGAATCATGTCCATTGTTATTTACCAAATGTTCAAAAAAAAGTTGATGTGAAACATCGGTTCAACATCATGCTGAAGAAATACGATTCTGCATTGATACTTGATAGTTGCATTATGGCAGTAATTGATACAACAATTTGAAATTCATTTGAACAGTAATTATTCCACCTGTTAGTACACTACATTGACCACATCTTCTTGTCACTAGTAAGAAATCAGATTCCAAGTGGCCGGAATTCGCCGCCATGCGCAAGTGGTCAACACGAATGTTCCAATGAGCGAAGGATAAACCAAGTGGACCTGAGTTTCACACAATTTCTCGCACGAATTGAATCAAGAGTAATTAATCAATACAAATATCATGATTCTATACATGTGGTTGGTCAAAAATGATGCTTCCGCTATTCGGCTTTCTATGCAAAGGCAGTTGTCGGTTTCTATTTGGTTTGCGTTGGGCATGCTGTAAGCAGCACTAGCCAAAACATCCATACCCTGTGGATTGCTTGAGTTTCGATCGTGCAATTTACCTGAATTAACCTGCATGCTCAGGAATTTATATCACAGGCCACACTCACCACAACCATGGCCAGTTTCCATCCCAGAGTTCAGTGTGATGCAAAAATTAACAAAACACAAATTGAATCACATCATATCGAAACCACCGGTGAACACTGATTTGTGTTTTGGCAGATTTCCAGTCAAAATCTGGAAACAAAAAAAAATATTCCGCTTCTAAAAATGTCTTCGTTAATGCCGGCCTTTTACCTGGAGGGGTTTTTCATTCGGTGGTTTTTTTGCCCGTCACCAACAGTCAGCGGCTTCTTTCACCCACCTTCAACGCTGTTTTTCGTCCAGTCAAGAGACCACATCCCATGTATGGGCTCCCAGAAACCATGCCAACTTCACCTGAGCCGTATTTTTTGTTTTTTTTATTTTTGGGTGTGAAAAACCACCAGGATGTAGTCGATTTTTTATTCCTAACAGGAATATCAAATATCCCTCCCCCAAAAAAACAAAAAAACACACGTTTTTGGGGGAGAAAAACAACATCCAAGAAATTGCCTGCGTTACTCAATCATGAAACATATATGATAAAGGCCATTGTATATATATTACAATTATATGTTCTACAATTATATCCTATATTGATTCTGACATATGTTGGTGATGACATGGTAACATTTATAATATAATGCACATTTAGTTACTACAGTAGAACAATACAAGTACAACTATTATATAAAAATAAATATATATATATATATATACAGCTTACACACATGTTTCATTTGTTTTTTGCACAATATATTCAAACCATTTCAAACCATGCATCAAATTCCCTCCCTTTCTTTGTTTAGCTCTGCTGCGAACATTTCTCACCCCCAAAAAAAAGACAACCGATGGGTGAAAACTCCCTGGGGTTTTCGAGGCCACCCCACTCCAGGATTGTATCCAATGCGATTTTTCAAGTTGAAGGGGTTCACCACCTGCCATTAACAAATGAAGCTTCCAAGCGGACTCAAATCTCAGCCGCCTCCCAAAATCTCAAATCTCAACCCCATACCATCCATGTATGTAAATAAAAATCAGCTAAATGTAGGTAAAATATACCATACATGGATCTTATGGGAACTAAAAGGTGGGGAAAAACTCAGGTGATTCCCAAAACAGATCGGGTGTTTCCAAAAATAGGGGTGGGCCCCCAAAATGGATGGTGAAAATAATGGAAAAACCTATTAAACATGGGATGATAAACCTTTGACCCACTATTTTCGGAAACATCCAAATCTCAACTAAGAGGTGGGTCAACTCAGGCGATTCCCAAAACAGATCTTCCCAAAACAGTGCCAGTGATACGGCTGGAATGTTGGGATGATCAAAGGATGTCTCCTTGGAAGCTTCGTACGCAGTACTGAAGACAATCACCTGCGTTTCAACGCTGCGATTGTGGAGGCGAAACGAAACGAAGTTTGGTTGGAACATACGGATGTTTCCGAAAATAGTGGTACCCCCAAATCATCCATTTGAATAGGGTTTTCCATTATAAACCATCCATTTTGGGGTACCCCTATTTTTGGAAACACCCATATAGGTGAGTGGATATATATTACATATCTTCATTGCAAATCATGCCTTTGAGAAATACAAAAATCATTTATTATAATATGAATTATACGTCTTGTACGTGACCTTTTGATACATCTTCACCTTTGCTTATCAGATTATATAATATTCATAATCACCAGAAAAAAATCAAACCACGACCTCACTTGAGCCACAAAAACAACCGGTTCCTTACGTTCCATTGAATCCTGGTTGGTTTATAGGGATCCATCTTTCATGGCTTGTGAAATAATCCCCATATAACTGGGTAGCATTTAATCCCCTATATGACCCAAACAACAAAACCGGGGGGTCCTTTTTTCAGGACGCTCACCTGCCCCCCCCCCCCCGCCGACCTCATGGCCCTTAGCCCTCATCTCTTTGACGTAGGCATGACAGCGAATAGCGATACCTGGCTGGTCCGAGGCCAAGGCCACGAATTCCGAGGCCAAGGCCACAAAAATCCCCACCCCCGGCTGATCTGGTGAGATGATCCGTTGTGAAAAACCTCGGGAATCCTTAGAGTCCCATACCGGATCCATGGGAAGAAGGGTATGTTTACCGATCCATTCGAAGGGTTGGCAATTGGATGGTAAATGTAGATAAATATACGTCCTCGTCCCATGGATCCTATGGGAGCGGTTTACGAAATACCACAGAACTGGGTAGTATTTCGTCTTCACCTGATGAAAAATTAGGGAGTATAGAGGTAGCGAGGCATTTAAAAAATAACTGAACGGCAAGTTAGGAATACAGAAGCTAGAATGGATTAAGGGCTTGAGATTCTTAGGATACAGGTAAGCCTCCACCCACTGGGCAAGCCACCATGTGTCTGCGGGGGCAAATAGTCAGTGATGACCAAAATACGGCGATTTGCCACTGGTCTTCCTGCCCACATGGCTGTGGTTGTTTGTAATGGTGGAAACTTAGCTGCACATGACAGTCCAGGATTATAGGGTGAACCAGCCGGAATCAAAAAGGAAGTGGTTGGGTGGGCCCCTATAACCCTGTCCATGTGCAGCTGAGAAAACTCATATTCAACATGGCTTATAGTAGAAATCTCAAACAGGTAAATCTTCAACAGCTAAACAACTGCCACTGGTTCTGTTTTGTTTGGTCTTCCAAAGAAAATCCGTGACCCAGCACTCTGACGATATATCACCATGCGGAAGCACATCGTCTTGAAATTTAGATTTAGCTGAGTGATGGTGCGAGATGTATAAAAAAACGGAATATCGTTTCATTTACCATAAAACCTGTATGATTCAAAAAAACATGCTAAAACACAAAGTGCAAATGACTGTATGAATGTACTATTGAATCAACCGTTTGCTGGAAACCGCGGAAGCTCTCGCCTGTGGCTACTCCCGTAATGCGAGCAATCAGCCGAAGGAACTGTGCCTGGTTTCCGCTTTTTCCCACCAATCCTATGGAACTTTCCCGGAAAGTGTCGGGCTGCCCATGGGCCCTGTGGAACAGATCAACGGATCAATGTAGGCGTAAAAAATACCCTCCCTGAAACGTTTCAACAGCAAGTTCGCACCTGAAAATGGGGCCAAAATTGCCCCAATTTTGGAAACGAGAAAGTATTGGAAAGCATCCATTTTCAGGGGACATGTTAGTTTTAGGGAGGGTATGTCATACATGGATCCTATGGGTTTGCACCATTCTGTGGAACTTAACTGCATCGTTACGTTCTGCACTACAAGGATTTTTGAGACTGTCCGTAGAAATCTACAAGGAATCATCCGAGGACCACACCAAGAAGAAGACCAAGTAGCTCAAGCACAATCGAGGAAAATACACTACCTCTGGAAAGTTGCAACACATCATCATCTACCATGATATGATTGATCCTACTGAAACCAATAGATAGTTGACTGATATACCTAATCTAATAAGTCTATTGCCCCCTTTGTGTGAAGCCATCCAAGTTCTTCACTATCGCAATGTTCTGCCATGTCCAGCACGCCCGCTGAACATGTCGGTGAAAAAATACTTAGCCCATCGCCAATGTGAAGAACAGCAAGACCAAATAATGCGTTCGCACTGCGGCAATCCAGCACCTGCATTGTTGCAAGAAAGTGACACCGTGTGACACCCCCCCAACAAATACATGTCCCTCTTGACTGTCTCATGGACGCATCTATGGCAAACCCATCGATCGCAGAAGCCCATGGGTTTCTTTCTTCCGGATTTCTTCCGGCCAAGTCGCGACACTTGACTTCGAAGTCCATTCCCATTCTCCATGGCGGCAAAAATTCTGGATGACTTCTCCAAACGTGCAATTTCTGACTGGGAAATCTGGATGAACGTCTTGACGATTTTGGCTGCAAGAGTGGCCATTTTACCAAGGATAGGCACTCATATTTTTATGTTTTTCGCGCGAGGGTATCAAAACTTGAGTTCTTAAACAGCTTGTAGGGACATGACAGGTTTGGATGCTTTGTGCCGTGCACTCAAAAAACAAATAGCAGGTGAAAACATTCCTCTATGCCACTAGCTGGATAGACATAACATGGGAAATGATTAGATATGAAAATCATATGGCTTTGATATGGATGATATCATGATATGATCATGCTATAGATGATCTGGAAGGTTGGAACCTTTCTCGCAAGAACATGAAAACGACCTGGATGTGACATTTGACCCGTGCCTTAAAAAGGCCTCAGTCCTCCCTCAATTCATCTTCAAATTAATTCCAAGGGGGTTGACCTTTTTCCACAACTTTGCGCGCGGCAAAGTGACAAAGAGTTTTTTCCAAGGTCGCCATTTGCAAGATACAAACCTCAGGAAACCCAAAAACCGTGGAGAGTGACGGACCATGCTGAAGGTACAAGGTTGGGAAAACACACCTGGCATAATGCTCATGATACATCACTCATCATCACTTTATTTTAACCCGAACGTTTTTTGATTTCTTGGGATTTGCCACTGTTGATCTCAACCATGACTAAAAGAGCAAGATGTGTTTGTCGCAGCGGCGACCAGTCGCGAGACAGGGATTACTCCAAAAACTCCTCAGAGACTGGGAATTGCAAAAACCTGGCATTCAACCAAGAGTTGCTTACCCCGCGGTTATTCTCTTGGACTCATCACCAATCACCCATGCAGCGAGATTAGTTTTTCCGTCACTGATCGCCATGGTTTTCCGAAAGTGTCAGCAATGTTTTGAGGAGGCCCAACGCTGACTCTATTTCACAATTACAGCTGTTCTCACTTAGCCAATGGAGCCGCGAACAAAAAAAAACTAAACTTTATATCTTCCTACATCTAAATGATTCTTATCATATATGTTGAACATAGATTCCCCAAGAGTTTCAAGTTTAGCCACTGGCTGAAAAAGGGTTTCGCTGCACGTGCGCAAAACCATTGACCACGGTCCGACTCAACCACCATTTCTGGTGGTGAGCAGCAACCACAACAACGAACTTTCGTATCTGACGCCATAATACCTCAACTTCGAGAAAGACTAATATCTGAGCATCGGATAGACAAAGTTGATATAGTGTAAACATGAATAATTATTATGATTGAAAATAATATAAATATGATCATTATATGTAAATATATATATATATATGTGTGGTAAAGGACATTTACCTTGGGAGCTTTTATCAGACTTGGCAATCAGCCGCTTAAAAAAAGTAGCAGGCTCATGCAGCCGTCAATCTCCGGCTGATAGTGCAGGTCTGAGAATCCAAGTCCTTCCCCCAACATCTTTCGTGCATATGACAAGGACAAGGGCGTCAATATATGTAGTAAAAAAAAGCTGTGGTGGTTTCATATTTTCAGCCCATTTGAAAACTATTACTACGTTTACTGCTGCAATTACACAGGGATGGTGAAAAATCAAATATAGTATACATGTAATTAATTTGAAACCACCACCAAAGCAAATTGTGTCCCGTACAGGCCTGTACGGACTATACGACTAGCAGGTATAGGACGATGCTTGCCAAAAAAACTGAATGACAGTTTCTTCTAAAGGGCATTTGTGATTCAAGCCCAGCAGGTAGCCGCGTCCAAAAATTGGTGGCAACAGCGACGTGATTGCCACGAGACACATGGCGCAAATCATTCCAACTTGGAAATAGAGGGGAGGATGCCGTAAGCCGTGCAATGCCAAGGGTGGCCTGAGAAATCTGCGCTGCTTGAATTTTGGGAAACATCCAGGCGAATTCTCCACTTGGACTGCGGGGCACCAAGCCAGCATCTCTACAGGCTCGTGGTTTGATGGGAGCACCCTGGCAGAACTTTTCAGGAAATCCTTGTCATCATTTGCACTGCGAAATTCCACAGAAAAGGCTTGATGAGGGTTGCTGTTGCCTGTTGGGATCTGCCACATTCCTTGAGAACTTTGAATTGGACTCACTGGGATGACCTCATTCAAAATGAGGAAATCCTCAAGTAACTCTAGGAAAAAGAGGGCTAATATGCAGATCCCGGCAGAGGAGTTGAAAGTTGGATGGACTTCTTTGTTGGCCAGTCCATATGTGACGATCCGCGAGGTAACTGTGCTGGCGATGGGAACAAATCTGACATAGCCACCATAGACCTTGCTCCGATTATGGAGCCTATGCACGGCACTGGGGCAAAAAACCCTCGCCAACGTAGGCCCGCAAACTGCTTTCACCGCCCTCCAAGCGAACCACGTAGCCCATCCAGAGCGTGTCGCCAGATTGACCAAGAATGACATTAGCGCTGGCAATACCCAAGCAAAGTTCCCATGTGCTACAGCGCCGTCGAGCACTGACAACAGCCGGGTAGCTTCACAAAGACTATGTATCCCAAGCAACATGACAGGCACTGCAAACAGCACCTGATCTCCACTCTTTGTATCGAACTTGTCACGGACGACCTTGCGGTGGGCCACCTGAACTAGCTTGACAAGAGAGATCTCAGCAACGGTCGTCGCCCAAGGCAGGAACAGAGCGGCCAAGGCAGGTAGGTGCCAGGTATCCACCATCCAGGTATATAGATGATGCAAATAGACGCTGCACAAAGCAAGCAACCAGAAGTGGCAGCAGCTATCGAACACACCCACTGGTTGCGTGAGAGAAAATGCCTTGATGGATGCCTGTGCCTGCTGAAGTAGTAAAACACCAGCAAGCAAGATAGCTCGACAGGCTGACCAATGCAATTTTGCAGGAAAACTGTAAGATTCCAGTTGGTCAAAATGGAAGTGGGCAACAACACCCCGATTGTGACAAGTAACACCAGGTAGGTCTGCCATGTTCTCAGCGCTTCACCACAAAGGCCACGAGCAAGCATCTCAGTCACGGGTGGGACCGTCAGAAACAAAGCAGCACAGATCCATGCTGTCCTTCCCCACCCTTTGACATCACCTTCTAGCAGCTCCAGCATATTGTGAGTCACCAGCATCAAGAAAGAAACGGCCGAACCAAGTAGCACACCTCCCGCAGAGAATGTGCCAAAAGCCTGGAGGTTTAAATCTCTCACTTGCACGTCAAGTTCCGATGCCTTCTGCAGGTTTGGGTTTAGCACCACAAAGCCCGACATTTGAAGCACAATCTCACCCGTGCCATTGGACACATGGACTTGGGACAGAGATCCCCTAATCCTGGACAACACAAGATGATGGTCATGTGGAAGAACAATTGCATCAGGGCCCACTTTCGAAACTGATCTTGGAGGAGAAGAACCAATTTTGGCCCCAAGACTGGAGGTTTTGAAAGATACATCAGGTGGGTGCCAATAGAAAAAACCTTCATCTGGGCAGGTTTTCACTTTGATTCTCGGATCTTCATGACCTTCTGTGAGGATATGGCAAAGCCGTCCCCCTTGCTGCAGGCGCCGCTCCGCAAGAATGCGATCAGCCCAGCCTCCATCCCCCACGATGATCAAGCAACAGTCCTTGAGACCTTGCAAATCCATCTCTATGATGGGTAAAGAAAAACGCCGGACTATACTACTATAGATCCAAAATGGCATCTTCCATGCAAGCAAAAATGGAAGCAAAAAATGTACAGTTCATCTCCATGCCACTAGTCTCCATGTAATCATGATTGGATGCTTGATGTTTTCCTGACATTTTCTGTTTTTCATCCCCAGTTGTTTGGGTATCCGAACAAACCGGACAACGAAAGATGCCACAATTCACTGAGCTGAAGTGTTTGGTCGGCATCTTGCTGTGGTTTCGCCCCAGAAATAACAAGATTTTTTCAGCAAACCATGTGACAGGCGGTCGTCTGTAAACATGCCACAACAACATCCGATTTGAGTTCATGCCTAGGCACTTGCCCAAGTCCACAGCTTGCCGAGCTTAGCCGCGCATCCATGACAGCTATACTGCCATGCGTCCAGGCGCCCACCTGAAGTCATACTAGATTTTCAGTGAAAAGTGGGTTGGATTGCCAACCAATCTACTCAAATGAATGGGCATTTCATGCCCATGGAAAAAATTAAAATACATTGTGTTTATGATCCAGGTACCGTCCCACATGAAAATATTCCACGTACAAAATTGTAGGATGCTTCAGCTCATCCCGTTGTTTTCACCACTTAGGATGAGGTTCGTTACAGGTCACTTGGCATCATGGAAATATGTCATTGATTTCACCAACCCATCAAGATGCCATGGATGCAGAGTGATTTGTTCATGGACAATACCAACACCATCAAGAACTAATATCGTTAGATAAATATAGATAAATACAACATACACGTATACGTAGATACTATAGAATTAATACAGAAACGAGACGGTGGCGGAAGTTTCAAACATAGGAATCCCATAAGAGAGGTTGGTGGTTTCTCTCTTTTTTTCTTTCTTTCTTTCTTTCTCTGAATATCTATCTACCTATCTACCTATCTACCTATCTACCTATCTACCTATCTACCTATCTACCTATCTACCTATCTCCCTATCTCCCTATCTACCTATCTACCTATCTTTCTATCTATCTATCTATCTATCTAACGATGAATTTGCCTACGAATCTATCTATCTATCTATCTAATCTAATCTCATCTAATCTAATCTAATCTAATCCAATCTAATCTTATTGTTCGTGCTCAGTTTGATTTTCAGATCTTTCAAGTCTTTTCTGTACTAAGGTACGTAAAACTCCCATGGCTTTGAACAAAAAAAGAATTAATCGTTTTTTCAACAACCCAACATCCCCCGACCATTAAAAGAACATTTCCCCACAGCAAAGAATTTCCGTAGTTTCAACACCTCATCTTGGAGCCTCGAAGGTCCATAGAAATGATGAATTTTTCAAGCAATGAACTCACACAATTCCTGCAGCCCAGTTCATTCAAAGCCCAGTTCGCCTCTGTTTGACACAAGTACCTTAGTATGCATCTATCAAAAGATGCACTCCCAACATCTCCAGTTGCAATGCCGTGCCAACGAAAAAAAAGGCCGTTCCAAAACCGAGGTTCGTTGACCCCGATAAGGCCAACGTCGCAGCGCTGTTAGGAAAAGTCCGCTGAAGGTTTGGGTAAGCCATGGCAACATGGCGCCATCTGCTACCAAACATTGAGAACGAAAGAAAAGATTTGCCCGCATGCAAAGCTGATAGAATTTTTGAAGACTCAAGTGGCCACGCAGGCTGCTTGGCCTAAAAAAAATCTGGTGTAGAAACTGGTGGGTGTGAAAGGTATCTGGTGCAAAAGGCACTTGACGCAAAAGTTGCTTGGTGCAAAGGTTGTGAAAGGTATCCGGTGTAAAAGTTTTCTGGTGAAAAAACTGTGGTGTAAGAGGTATCTTGTGTCAAAAAATATGTGTCATGGCGGCCTTTTTGAGACACTATTTGTTTCCTCAAAGCCAAAAAAAACAGGGATTTAAAAGGAAGGCGCAGAATCAAAACTCATGCAAAGAAACATTTCGCTGCGAAAACTGGCAGAATCTATTTGGCTTTGGGTGAGGTTGTTCATTTTTGAATTAAGCTGTACCTCCTCATGTGCAACACTTAGCAGATCCAGTTTGTTCGTGAACCAAAAGTTGATGGCCCTCGTCCACATGCAGCAAACAGTGCCAACTGTTAAGCAAAAATTCGTGACTTGTTTTCCTTCCGGTACTTTTTTCCAGGCGGTTCATGTTTGAGCTTCACCTGCACGAAGCCTTGGAGTTTTTGGCGTTTCGGTGCGTTTCGGTCAAGGTTTTTTTTTGTTTGGCAGTTTGGCATAGAAACTTTCCATGTGAAAAATGCCAGCTCTTCAAAATCTAACTCATCAAACAGAGGCACTCTTCACTTCACAAGGCAGCCAAGATCTGGTGAAGTTGCTCTCGCACTGAGGCAGTTTCACTTTCAGACCTCAATATCAAATACATGTGACAGTTCATCGTCTCGGTTTCACTTCAGATGTTCTTCAAGTCATCCTGTTCCAAATGTATGAAACTGATGGCAATCAAACAAAATTCAATAAATCGATGCTTCACAGGCTGCCAAGTCACTTGCTGAAAAGACCGTGCTGTTGATCTCAAAGGAAGGTGCAAGCTGCGTGAGCTTCCGAGACAGGTTGAAGCTGTGTGAGCTGCTGAGACTTGTGCCATGGGCCTCCGAGTTTGAGCATCATTAAGCACAACCCCTCGGAAAGGCACATCTGCCCAAAACCATGAAAAGTCAAAGTTTTCCGGTAGAAAGCTATGAGTTTACTTTGAGCAACAAGAATCAGTCCGTGTTTGTTTTGCATAGAGACTTTCCATGTTCAATGCCAGCTCTTCAAAATCTAACTCATCAAACAGAGGCACTCTTCACTTCACAAGGCAGCCAAGATCTGGTGAAGTTGCTCTCGCACTGAGGCAGTTTCACTTTCAGACCTCAATATCAAATACATGTGACAGTTCATCATCTCTGTTTCACTTCAGATGTTCTTCAAGTCATCCTGTTCCAGCTCCAAATGGTATGAAACTGATGGCAATCAGCAAAATCTTTGTTTCTGCTCACAAATACAATAAATCAAACAAAATTCAATAAATCGATGCTTCACAGGCCGCCAAGTCACTTGCTGAAAAGATCGTCCTGTTACCATGCAAGTTGAGGAAACCAGAGCTGTCTCTGCAGGGCCAACGTAAGAGTTTACCAAGTTCAGGTTCTGATCATCTTGTCTTGGAGATGATCTCAATGTCACGCGATGTCCAAGTACTTGTTTCATGAAGACTCTTTGCCTTGAAAGTACCTTGCACATCATGCTTTCTAGGCCAATATGGCCATGTATCAGAAAGACGGGGTGGACAGCTGGAATCTTGTCCATGCTCCAGCTGAGGAGCAGCCATGACTTGCAGCGGTGGGCAGCGTTTCGCGTCGTGATTTGGTGCCGGAAAACTCAGATTTCAGCTGGGAGAGAGTGACATCAGTCACAGCACGTGTCAACTGAGCATTCAGATCTTTCTTGCTTGATTAAAGACAAAGAAATCAAAGAAGAAGCTTTCGGCAACACCTGTATCGTCACTTGCTTGTCTCTTTTGCACGCACATTCTGCAGCAAAGGTTTCTGGTTCTGAAGTCTGCAACATCCAACTTGCTTGTCACCTCATTCCACCCTGATCCCTGGATCCCTTACACTGTCAGAGCCTCAGCATGTTTCAGGTAGTTGAGAAAGTGTTGACCCTAATGCCTCCCACTACAAAGTCGGCTTCACTTGGGTTCATAACTTGACAGGCAAAAATCAACAAACTGACTGACTATCATGAAGTGTCTGTTATTTGCAAGTTGAAAGGCTCGCACAACGCACGCTCTAGCAGGATACACGCATCAAACACTTAAAAGGCATGGAGTGGTTGTGCGAGCTCATCTTGACTTCACTTCAAGCAAGTAATCAGTCATCTGGAAATGCACGGCGGCAAAGCGCAAATTGAAAGCTGCTAATCTGGTGTGGACGACTCAGTGCCTGGATATGTTTGGATCTCCAAAAAAAGCATGATATGCATTCAGCCTGCTGCATTCCGGCATCTGCCAGAGACGAGCGCAATATCTTGGACCATGCGAAACTGGTCTGCACATTTTGGCAGCCACTTCAAATGGTGAGTCCTAAGGCTCTTCGCAAATGCATGCACGAGTGTCTTACACACGCGCTGATACGCACGGTTGCCGGCTTCACCAAGAGCCGCTTGATCCTCTTCCGGGAGTCTTTCAAGTACCTAGAACTGCGATGCAGAAGTAATTTCAACTTATTTTTGAAATAATTAGTTAACTGGTTATTTGGCGATAGAATGAGATTTCTTGCTTCGTACGATTTTATCCGTTTGGGGCTTCGTGGGAGAATTACACGCACCATATAATTACATGCCAATGGACGAAAATATCCGTATCCTACGATTTTTTCCGTTCATGACTGTAAATTTCCCAATTTGCATGAAACAGCCTCTTTTCTGAAAAGTACCTTGAAATTGTTAGGGTATTGAAGTTCCAGGTACAAACTTTGCGACACAAACTCCAGCGACTTGAGCGTATTTTCTTCGTTCGCTCCCTTTTGTATCTGCACAGCTGTCCCAAACGGGCTCCCGGTTCTAGCCTTTGCGGATTCGAAGCGCTCACATTGCAAGTGGATTTCAAATGATTCCAAACCATTACTAAACTGATTCGGAGGGATGCCTTCAGCGCCAATATTTCTCTACCCTCCTTCCACAAAAACTGGAGTCTCATTGGACGGGAAAAGTTGCAAAGCTGGTATTGAAAGAACAGAGCCATGGCCATGTCCGTCAAATTTTGGATTGAGGTCAATGGAGGTCCATTGATTGCGTTAGGTTTCGGGTCAAGGCTCGTGTTTAGCATCACCATCATCGTCATCGAAAACAGGTTCAATTGGCGTGAGGTTGTGCCGTTTTGCCACGGATCACTGCCAGTCGTTAGTCGTTGAAAGATGGCCCTGACGGGCGAGGTAAATCACACGCTGCCGTCGTGGAGGGCAACGGTGGGTCAATCGCTTTGGAAGTGATAGGCGTTTGCACCGTGGGAATGGTGGTTTTGAGCTGACAAAATTTGAGAGCATTTGCTTGCGGAAACAGCAACGCCAACCGCGACTTCTAGATTCAATCATTTTCCACACATTACCTCGGGTGTGTGCTGTCATGGAATGCATCCAGTGGGTTGCCTGAAGAACATCTTCTGTTTGAACATTTGTTTCACTTCCATGATGTCTCCATGCATTTGGGCGGTCTAAATCCTCTGATGCGATGCCAGGAGCAAAGGAAAGTACAGAATTTTACAGCACGTTTCAACGCAAGCACTCCTTTGAGACTTCCTCGTCTTCATTTACCAAAAAGGTCAGTGTACCAGGAAGGAGCTGCGGCTGCATCGATCTCTCGTTGATGGAAAGAACATCGGTGTATCCATACAAACCTTGCTGGAATCCCCTCGGTTTAGGCATGGAAGGAGGGGAAATGACGTGAATTATATGCTGGTGCTTGAATTCTATACGTCTAGTCAAGCCTTCACTCTTATCACGAGTGAAACGTCTCAAGATGGGAGCAAAGTGCTAAGGTTTTTCTTGGTATCAATGCTTGGTCTGACAACATCGAGGGATGGATTCTGAGTCATTTTACCTTGGCACGATGCGGCAGAACAAACTCTTTCGCGGCCTACGTTTTAGCTTTCACAGGGAAATCCAACAGTAAGTGCCTCAATGTCCCTTACAAATTCTTACACTGGAGGTTTTCGTTGCGAGCAGCAACTCAGAAAACTGTTTGCACCTTACCAAATTCAAAGGCTAGCGGGGTCATGGGCAAGCCAAAGTTGGCAGCAACCATTTGGGGCATCATGAGGCCTTGTAACCTGAAACAAATAAGACTAAGGAAACACAAGACGAAATGTCGGGCCTCAGAAGTTCCCATCAAGAATCTGAACAGAATGTGGGAATTTGGCGCCATTTGGGAAGCATCCTTCTCACCTGCCCGCTTGTGATGCTGAAAGTGTCATCTGTCCGGCTATAGATCTCAAAATATGAGCTGACTTGCCCTCATGTTGCAGAGCACCAAGTGTAGGGACGCGAACATCCTGCAATCTACAGTATATTGAAGGTTTCCCAACAGATTTGGAGGTTCCCAACAAAGAAGTATACATTAGGCAACAGAAGCCATCCTGCGATCACAAGCATGGCACACTTGAAGGAAACCTCGTCTCAACAATAGGCGATGCAGCTGGTCTTCCTGTCTTTGCAAAAGAAGATACCACCACGCAAGCCATCTCACCGCACAAAGCAAAAGAAACCAATCAAGAGGATTTCCGGCACGCTGGGGCATCGTGAGCAAAGAAACTGCTTCAATGGCGGCACAACGCCCAGAGGCTGCCTGTGACCCTCGCGTGGCTGCACGCTTTGATTTTGCCAGTCCTAGACTAATGCTCGGACCCCACTACAACACCTCCTGGCAGGGATCGAAGCCCAATGTGCTCTCATCCTTCACTCACAGTCGCAGCCAAGTGAATTAATTGTAGGCAAACAAGAACAGTGCAAGTTGCACTTGCAGGCCAGGGCGCTCTTGTAACTCTTGTGGTGGCAACTTCGTACAACCTGTTTTTGGAAGGTAAGTTGTGCAGTGCAAATTCCAAACGCTCCCCAATGGCGCCACTGGATTTCTCAGTCTAGAGGATCAGAAACAATCCTAAAGCCGCAAGAAGCACTTCTGCAACTTAGTGAGGCTGTAGCTGTCGCTTGTGTGATGAGTGCTGCCAGGGAGCAACTGGTTACAAGAATTCCTGACGCGACTCCAGGACTCAAGGTCTTGGATTCGCTTGGTAGGCTCTGAGCAATAGACAATGGTAAACAGCAAAGCAATATATTGTTCAACTCCATCTGCAACTTGCAGTACATGTTCAACATCAACACGCGGCTCATGACAAAACAGGTGGGGACACCAAGCAGAGTTGGTAAATCAAGGTGCTACCTATTGATTTTTTTATGTTTTTGTCCTGCATTTCGTGAATGACTGCACGATGCACGATGCTTTCATCTGGAGGGCTGCCATCAGACTTTCCAGCTTGGAAGCGGACTTACCATGGCTTACCATGACATGCGCAAAATGACACATGAAAGCAAAAGTGTTAAATCCAGCCCGGGTTCCATATCTCAACCAATCCAATTTGACTCTGCAGACCCCAAGTCGGTCAAATAGCCTCGGCCAAGAAAAGCGTCTCTTACAAACTCCGATCGTACCCAAGTGCAAACCTACGAAATCCCAAATTAAAGGCCAGTGTCACAGAAAATCACTGAAGCGCCGAGATTAAACAGCCTTTTCTGTCTCTGTCTGATTCCCAAGCTCTCCAAATCAATGGCGCAACCGGGCTGTTGCTGCAGGTTGACACAGGCTGAGATAAATGGTATTGTGGCTATAGTGGTTGTGCGTAGCGACCGCCGAGCCTCCATGAAATTGTCTTGATTCCATATGATGTCCATCTCCATTTCTTTCTCTTCACATGTTTCTTTTGAAAGATCTCTTCACGCAGCTATTCAAGCAAGCATGCAGCTTCACAATGCGAAACAAGCATAATTCGGATTGCAAACAAGCAATGAAGTGCGAGCTATGCGAGATGCTCAAAGGAAAAGGGTGCTATGGAAACAAGTTAGAGTCCTTGAATGGAAACTCAGTGAAACTATACTCTTTGTTCTTGAGAACTATACCTGGGTCTTCCTTCGGACCGTTTTTTCAGTCTGAACCCTAAAATATGACTTTCGGCAATTCATAGAGAAAAACAGCCTGCGGGCGAAATTCCCAATTCGGGCGAAACTTTTAGACGACAGGAAAATGGAACTGCATTTTGCATTTTCTTTTTTTTTGAGAAAAAAAAACTCAGGCGAAACTTGGTGTAATTCAGGCGTAATTAGGTGTAAATCGGGCGAAACTTCCCGTACCACTGTTTTTTGAGGGATTTCATCTTAGAAATATCCTGCGGATGAATTTGGCCAAAATGGCTTCGGCGTAATTTTTGGCCTCGGGCGGATTTTTCAGCTTCGGGCGGAATAATCAGTCTGACGAGTCTGAATTGATTCGAATTGATTTGGGCTGAAATTACAGCCTGCGGAAGGCCTAGGTATATGCCTATTTGAGACTCTGGAGTTTTGAGAATGGCTGCATGCACAATCTGCTCAAGTCAATTCCTACTCCGAGATGCCTGAAATCTCGGACTTGTTATCATGTTAGACTTCGCACGTGGCCTGCGTCAGCTTCGAATATGCGGAAAACTACAGGAGGTTGAAGGCATCACGCAGCATCATCCAGACAAGCTATCAAACCACAACATTCAGAAACCAACATCATTTTGTGACATGTGGAGATGTAATTCCTCTCCGATGGCGGTCTACAGAATGACAAGGCTCGTGCAAATATTGCAGCTGTTTCTGCGTTGTGAACGATCCACATTCAAGACATTTTTTGCTGAATTGAGGTTCTTTTTGGATCCCATAAGTAAGACCTGAATTTTGTCAGTTGGAAGAGATCCAGTGAAATTGAGCGAACTTGGTGACTTTGGCTGATGTTGTTTTGCACTCTTGAAAAACAACTGCCAAGTTGACAGCTCTCTCGTGGTGGGATTTTCAAATGTCAGCGCCTTCAATGTTGATTTTGCAGTTTCTCACTGAGAGCCGCTGGAGGTGAGGACGGGAGTGAACAATTTAGTGGACACAAATCAAGATAAGAAGTCGCCTGGAAAGCATCTGGGCTTGACCCTGTGGCTATCATCCGCCCGTTTGAGGGTTCCTATTTGCAGTTTCCCAGCTTCCAAGCGAGATGATAATCCTCTCAGAACCATGGCCAATTGAAGCGGAGGCCTCACCCTCAATGCGTCTGATTCAAAGTACAACAGCCTTCCCTTTGTGTGACGGAACCACCCCAAACCCCATTTTATGCCACAATAAGCCTTTAAGCATCTGCAACGTCGCCCTGCGTTCAGGCATACCCGGATTCTTTTGAAAATTCAAAACGGTGTCTCGAGAATTAATGCGTAGTCTCAAAATTCAATGCGGGGTAAGAACCCCTTCTCGTCGCCCTGCTGTTATTTGGGGAGGTTTTCAGGACGAAAAGGGGGTTTCAGCCCCCTTAACGTTGCAATCGAGATGTGAAGAAGGCAAAATGCGTGTTCTGATAGGTTTCCTGGTGCACGGCATACTGCAAACACAACAGAAATCTCAAGTCTCTCTTCTGGTCCCATCATTGCGGATCAGGCGCTTGAAGCCTATGCAAGCCTCATGTAAGGATGCACTATACAGCACGTGCTACAACGTTGAACTGGCTGGCAATGGTGTCATTCAAACCTCGCACGTCCACAACTGGGGGTTGTCGAAAATTCCGTTTACTTTTTGGTAGGATAGGACCCTTGCGCTTCGCCCTTGCGCGGTATTGCGCGCGTGGGTGTTTTTGCCACATTCAATAAATGTCCTCCAAATTCGATGGTGATATGGTGATATGGATTGATATGGTATGTCTTGCGCTCGCCCTTGCGCCCTCTTGCGCGGCCCTGCATTTTTGATGCCTCTATATCATGCTCTCAAAATCCTATCTCCCCCGAAGATGTGATTGAAAGGACGGGGCTTTTTATAAATCCCCAACTCCAATCATGCAAATATTCCCAATGCCCACACCACATGTTGCCAGCTTGCTGGCGTCATCTTCTGTGTCTGCTCAATTGCCCACAGGGGAAATTGGGTTGCATCAGTTGCACTGGACCTGCTGTGTGACAGAGCCTATTCCTTTGCACACCAAGACAAATCCAGTTGAGCAGCAGTTTCCTGTTCACTTGCAATTGAACGAGTCCAAAGTCAGACTGAGCTGCTCTGGTGACTTTGTCTAAAAAAGGTCGGAAAGTTTCCAAGACATGATGAGGCGAATGAATAATTGGTTGGCGCAAATTAGAACACTTCTCTGCACTCATGCGAAGATCGTTGACAGATAAGCGCCACACTGCCAGTTATCTAGGGTCACCTTCCATGTCTCACCAGGTGCCGAATGGCAACAGGCTGTCTCCTCGACAACTTGACCCCATCTCCCATTCACCCCGGCAATACCTGTATATAGTGGTCCTATCAAGTTCTTTCATTTGATAATGGCACTTGAGCTGGCCTTGGGCGAATCTTGGCTGTTGCTTGCGCAACCACAGAAAAACACTGATATCTACAAAGGCCTGCTTCCTTTGGAAGGCTTTCCTAGGCAAACCTGCAACAATCACCTTTGGCGAAAACAAGGATGTAAACTCATGGAAAAAAAATGTTAGACTGACTGTAGCCTTTACAACAATTTTTTTGCGCCAGCCTTCAGAGGAGCTTGTGCCATGGGAACAAACGCCCGAACACCAAGGCATTGATCCAAACACCTTAAATTCAGGCCATCATGACTGTTCCACGCAGGCTGTTTTTCTCTGCACAGCTGTCAAACTGCAATCTTGCCACATGTTGGCACATTGAACTCAGCATACTGGGCCTTCTCATACAACGTTCATTCGAGCAAAAGCTTCAGTTGTTCTTTCAAGTTCTTTCGTTAGAAAATAACCCTTGGGCTGGCCTTGGGCGAATCTTGGCTGTTGCTTGCTGAAACACAGGAAAATAGTGATGTCTACAATTCTACAAAGGCCTGCTTCCGTGGGAAGGCTTTCCTAGGCAAACCTGCAACAATCACCTTCGGCGAAAACCAGGATGTAAACTCATGGATCAAACTTAGACTGACTGTGGACTTTACAACAATTCTTTTGCGCCAGCCTTCGGAGGAGCTTGTGCCATGGGAACAAACCCGAACACCATGGCATTGATCCAAACATGTTAGATTCAGGCCATCATGACTGATCCAAAAAGGCTGTTTTTCTCTGCACAGCTGTCAAACTGCAATCTTGCCACATGTTGGNCTGTTGCTTGCTGAAACACAGAAAATAGTGATGTCTACAATTCTACAAAGGCCTGCTTCCTTGGGAAGGCTTTCCTAGGCAAACCTGCAACAATCACCTTCGGCGAAAACAAGGATGCAAACTCATGGATCAAACTTAGACTGACTGTAGGCTCTACAACAATTCTCTTGCGGCAGCCTTCGGAGGAGCTTGTGCCATGGGAACAAACACCCGAACACCATGGCATTGATCCAAACATGTTAAATTCAGGCCATCATGACTGTTCCACACAGGCTGTTTTTCTCTGCACAGCTGTCAAACTGCAATCTCGCCACATGTTGGCACATCGAACTCAGCATACTGGGCCTTACATACACCCAAGGACTGATATCTACAGGCAAACCTGCATAAATCACCTTCGTGATGTAAATTGTGAATAAACACCTGCTGTTATCCCCTGGGGCCGGCGCCTCCCATCAGGGTGCATGAGGAGCGGGCACAAACCGTTCACAGAAATTATTGTGAACTCATGGGAACCAACACAATGGCATTGATCCAAACATGTTAAATTGAGGCCTTGTCTTTCTCTGCACAGCTGACAAACTGCCGCTTTGTTGGTTTTTTAGGTCTGATGTTGGTTGGAGTGAGAGTGAGAGAATATGTTTTGATTTTATTCTGTTGGGGTGGTACCGTATATGAGTTGTTGTGTGTTTTTGTATTTATTTTTTGTGTCTTGGTGTGTATGTGTAAGGTTAGTGTGGAAGGAATGTGGTACGTTTTTCCATGCCAAATGGAAGAGTATACATACAAGTTTGTCAAAACTTGAACACGTCAAACAGCAGTTTTGTACAGCCGTTGCAGCACATAATTACTCATTTCTGAACAATTGCTCTCGTTGTTTCTGCTTAAACTTTCTTGCTGCAATGCTGGCCCATATTGGCACGGAATGGCACATATTGGCCCATGTTGGAAGTCAGCTTTCTCCACCTTTCATTCATTATGACAATAGCTTCAGTGGTTCTATCAAGTTCTTTCGCTGGAAAATAACCCTTGGGCCGGCCATGGGCGAATCTTGGCTGTTGCTTGCTGAAACACAGAAAAACATTGATATCTACAAAGGCCTGCTTCCGTGGGAAGGCTTTCTAGCTCCAGCAACTTACTTAGGGGTCCGTTGGTAAGGTCACATTCAACTTTTTTATGGAGTCATGGATCAAATTCAGACTGTTGTATGACAATTCTTTTGCGCCAGGTTTGGGAGGAGCTTGTGCCATAGGAACAAACACCCGAACACCATGGCATTGATCCAAACACCTTAAATTCAGGCCATCAAGACTGTTCCACACAGGCTGTTTTTCTCTGCACAGCCGTCAAACTGCAATCTTGCCACATGTTGGCACATTGAACTCAGCATACTGGGCCTTCTCATACAACGTTCATTCGAGCAAAGGCTTCAGTTGTCCTAACAAGTTCCTTCGTTTTAAAATAACCCTTGGGCTGGCCATGGGCGAATCTTGGCTGTTGTTTGCTGAAACACAGAAAAACACTGATATCTACAAAGGCCTGCTTCCTTTGGAAGGCTTTCCTAGGCAAACCTGCAACAATCACCTTCGGCGAAAA
>DF242450.1:40682-53830 GCA_000507305.1 Breviolum minutum Mf 1.05b.01 | reverse complement strand
GGTTTGGTTGGTTGGTTGTTTGGTTCTTAGTTTGTTGTTTGTTTGTTTGTTTGTTTTGTTTGTTTGTTTGTTTGTTTGTTTGTTTGTTTGTTTGTTTGTTTGTTTGTTTGTTTGTTTGTTTGTTTGTTTGTTTGTTTGTTTGTTTGTTTATTTGGTTTGTTTGTTTGTTTTGTTTGTTTGTTTGTTTGTTTGTTTGTTTGTTTGGGTTTGGTTTGGTTTGGTTTGGTTTGTTTTGTTTGTTTGTTTGTTTGTTTGCTTGCTTGCTTGTTTGTTTGTTTGTTTGTTTGTTTGTTTGTTTGTTGTCATTTTCTTGTTGTGTGTCCTTCGGTTGCGTGTCAGGCATTTCAAAAGCTTGGCATGGACGAATGAAATTCGCACTGCGGCATTTCCCTTTCTGAAGTACAAACTGGAAAATGAAATAACTAAACAACCCAAAATCTAAGAAACTTTTAGAATCTGACCAGAAAAATAGGTGTAGAGAAATAAAATAAGAACGAGAGTGGAAAACATAGCAAAATGCACGGACAAAAGGCAGGAAAACCAAAAACAAAAACACTACGAAACATCCAAAATTAAGTATAGGCAATATGTGCATATATTATATTATATATTATGTATTTATCATGTTATGCAGGTTGATATCGATGTAATTTGTCGTCATTACCCAAGATTTTGGGCCTGAGAGAGAGAGAGAGTGATATCAAGCAGGTTTCGATCTGAAAGCAGGTAGCTGCTAGCTGAAATGTAGGGAATACAGGCCTGAAAAGCTTTGGCATCGCATCATCCTTGAGTCTGCCCTCCTTTGTTAAGGGTGCGTTATGTTCGGGAAGCAAGTTGCTTTAGTTTCGGTCCAGGAGCTTGCATTGTTTACCTTGCAGGTGGGATCTCATCTTAAATAGTCGAACTCTTCCATGTTGTCCTTTTTCCGCATGATGTTGCTGAAGCATGTTGAAACATGCCTTTGCTTGTGTTTCGACCTCTGTGACTCCCATGATATTGACATGCACAGTAATCCACAGCGAGGCAACATTGCTTGCAAGTAATGTGGCCGAGGTCTGCTACAATGGTCATCGGCGCTGCTATCACCCAGGCGAACCAAGTTCACTGCGTCACACGTGGCCTCAGCAAAGGACGTTGCTGTTTTTTTATGTTTTTTTCAATGCTTTCCAGCCAGTTTTCTGCGACATTGCTTCAAGACTAGCTCAGGACGGAAGCTGTTGCTAGCATGCTGCTTTCTGATGGGTAGAGAGTAATCATCTGTTTTTTTGGCTCCAGCCACGCGCACAAACGCGTTTCCAAAAGTCCTTTTCCTCATAGGATGGCATCAAAGCGTGCAGATTTCTCCACGCCCACATTGTCAGAATCTCCGCGCACCTGAACCTGTGCGCTGACCAACGGAATTGCGTCCTGACTCACATCTTGGCAGATATGTGCCGCGCATTTGGCACCCGCAATCTTGCACTGAGAGTAGGAGCGTCTGGGTTTAAAGCAATGCTCACACGGTTCGAAGTCATACGCAATCGAGCAATCGAGCAGAAGACAACAGCGCAGAAGCAGAAACATACAACATTTATCCGAGTTGCGTGGAACCATCTCCCTAGAATGACAAAGCCATCTGACTGCAACCTGGAAAGCATAGGGCGATATCGGACGCTCCACAGAGTCCTTTGGTCTTATAAAAGATCCCGAGTGGCTTTGGGAGATATTCTTGCCCTGGCAGCTTCCGAAACATGTTGCAAAAATTCCAAATGTCGGTAGGAGAATACATTTTTGAAAGACAGTTCAGAAGTTCAAACAACAAGCAAGAGTGATGAAGCCTTGCAACGACAGCCAAAACTATGTATTGCTCACTGGCTGTCTCGACTGCAAATGCCTGTCATGTCTGTTCAGAGGGCTCTTTTTGGATGTTTGCTGGCTTTTTGATGCTTTTTGCCAGTGTTTGGTCTAGAGTCCATGTTTAGAGCTGTGACAGGTTACGAGTCCAAACAGTGGCAAAAGCTGGCCAGAAACTGAGTTTTGGAGAGCCTGACTCTCTGACTCACTCTTTTTAGTTATAAATTTGCCTCCGCCTGGCCGAAGGCTCAAAAGAGTCAAAGGAGTCAGGAATTGGACTCGATTCCAATGGTTTGAGCTTGAGCAAGCTTGCCACTCTGGCAAAGGATTTCGAAACAAGGCGGGGAATATCCGGAAGCAAGCAGTCTCAGAACATGTTCCACCAGGGCGAGGCAGCATGAATATGTTTGACCATGCACGCAAGGCAATTCTATCACAACGCCTTTCCACAAATCTGTCATTGGCAGTGGCAGATGATGAACCATATGCAGAGAAATCCTTCTTTCGATTCTCAATCTGCACCTCTTTGCGGTCCTGTGTCCAAGCTTTGCCAAAAAGCAATCGGTGAGCATTGGCGAGCTGACGGACGTATCCTATTTTTTTGTGAAGCCACTTTTTCTACAAGCGGCCTCCGTTGCTCTCAAGCCTTCTGATTTTAGAAGATTCATCTCAACGCGGCTACTTTTTCAAATGTTTGTTGGCACATGCTGGCACTCTTTTGTTCGCCGCAAAGTACCTCGACGGCTTGCCCTGTGTGAAAAGAACATTGATAGAATTTATAAATAACTGTTAAAGTTAAAGACCCAATTGCGATAGAGCAAGGCACAACTGCAGCCATACATATACTGTACGCAAAACTGCTTTGTACCTGATGTAGAATTCCCCATTGGTGTATTGCACGGTTGAGGCTTGAATTGGACTTGACTTTCGGTGTGTTTCGGCAGACTATTCCTGGCCCTAGTCGAAGGAAGTTTAGTTGAACTTCTGATTTACGGAGATTTCAAAATCACCACAAAAAGGAGAAAAAAGACAGATCAGAAAATCAAAAAGTAAAGAAAGATATAGTAAGAAAAACATCAATTAAAGTCATGAAAGTAAAAAAGGACATGAAAGTAAAGATCAGAAAAGTAAAGACAAGTAAAGAAACGCAAAGTACAATAACGACAATCAAAGTCAAGACAAGAAACTGTCGCTTTGCGTAGCAGGCCCAATATTTGGTGACCTTGAAAGTTCAATTTTGGAGAAAGTCTCGCACGGTGCGTAGTCTTATTGAGGTTTGCATCTCAGGGTTGTGCTGGATGAGCGTATTTGTGTCGCGTTTGAACATCACATGGTTGCGCCGGATCAGTGTATCCAAAATTCTGTTTAGCATTTTTGGTGGTGGCGGTGTCTGGTGCGTCCAAAACGTTTCATCACTGTCGCTTGGCTGTGCGCTTGTGTGTTCTTCTTCGTTGGCTGCCACCTGTGCAGCTGCACAGTCGGACCCAAAAGGTTGTCACCATTAGGCGCGCTGCACTTCACAGTTTCTTCGCGCAGGTATGTCCGCACAGGAAAGATGAAGGGTGGGTTGCTTGCCGTCGTGCGATCCGGGAAGGCAGTGTTGGCATCTTGTCAGATTGCTTATCATGAACATGTGTTTGGAGCATTTGGCCTCTATGACTGACAGCCTGCTTGACAGGTTGTTGGAGTTTGGGAGATGCTTGAATGAATAATAAGACAGGGGAAAGTTTCCCTGTGCATCCCTGTGCCATGTTATACGACATGAGTCGTGTGAGCCAAACCTCAAGGTTCATGCACGTTATCAATGACAAAGGAATTTTGCGTGTGAGCAGTTGTGAATGTGACTGTTTCATACATGCAGCTGCCAGCACGTACACACACATATAGCATAATATATAGTGAAGTATGATACACACACGTATATATATATATATATATCTATATATATATATAGATATATACATGAGCAAAACTCGAAGTTGGAGAGACAGTCATGATATCAGGTTCGTGGATCGATGTGTTATCAGTATCGTTTCCATACTGCAGGGTCCCAGCAGACGATGTACACGGCAAACCATAATACTATGGAACAATAATGTGTTCTATTGGTTGTGGTGCTGCCTCTGTATACGTGTAGCGAGGTCTGGAGTGCCCTGTCGATCAAGTGTGACCAGAAAGCAGTCAGATGGAGTCATGGATTCAACATTCACCGAGGATGGGAAAATACAGCTCTGACACCGTTTTCAAATTCTTCTCCATCTCCAAGGCCTGGTGAGCTTTGTTGCCTTCACCATTGCTTTGGTGCTAGATTTGCCTCCAGACAATTCTGCAATTGCTCCCTGCATTTCTTTGGACATATGTATTTGCAGTCTACTGTATCTATATTTATACTTAATATATGATTTTACATAGAGGGTTATTTTTTTGGAATTAGATGCGTTTCATTTTTTCTGGGGGGAATTAAATTTTTGTTTCGCTTTTGCTTCTGCTTTTGCTTTTGCCTTTGCTTTTGCTGCCTCTGCTGCTTTCTGCTCTTTTCGTGCTGTTTCGCTTCTCCTTTTTTGGTAGTGGTACTGGCAGTGGCGGTGGTGGCACTAGTGGTGGCACTATAGTGGTGACATTGGTCTTAGTAGCACTACTGGCACTTGTTCGTTTGGGTGGTGAGGCGCTGTCCGCCAGCCCTCCCTCCCTCGCGCCTGCCACAAAATTACACATTACAGCCAAACGCAACGCCTGTGACGAAAATACGCAGCAACGCCCATTTAAGTTCTATTGCCACAGCAACAACAACGACAACGATTTTACCCCCTATTTCTACCCAGACAGTGATAGTGGTACGGTAGCTATCAGGGGATTTTACTTCTCATATAGGAGGTGTGCTGTAAGGGAGGGGCTTGGTGCCTTTTGGATCTTGTGGTCTTGCTGTTTTTGTTGCTGTAAGGGAGGTGGTTGGTGCAACGGTTGGATCTTGTTGGGGTTCTGTTTCGGGTTGGTACTGTAAGGGGGATGCTTGGTTACCCTCCACCTGCCACTTGAACCCGTAGAAAAAAGAGATCCCCCCAAAAATAATTCCCAAAATAATTCCGCACCCTACAGGTAGAAACTTGCCCTCTCTCCCTTTCTCCGACAGGTCTTCACGGCAATTGCAGGGCTGCAGCTTTGCGAGGTACCAGCACGTGGATTCAGCATGGCTACATATAGTATTCAAGCATATTCCAGCTGTGTTCGGGATACCTCGTGAGACTTCCAGTGGTGTTTGTGAAATTTGTCATCGCGTAGCATGCTGAAGTGCTGGTCTTAAGTGCCAACGGATTGCTTTGAGGAGAAGGGCATCTCCCTGGAAACACCTGCCAGTCGCCAAGCTATAGAAGATTGTTGAGCCTGCTTGGCCTTGCAAACAAGCAGAGCCAAAAGTGTGTAGTTTTGTGTTTTTTTTCTTCCTAGATCAGTTCATTGGTGCCAGAATGGCCGGCAAACCTGCGAAGTGAGTCAGGCCTTTCAGTAGCACATAGCAATTTTGGAAAATCAAGGTGTATTGTGAGTTGGACTCCGTGGCCCTTTAATCCTGTTCTCTGGCAGGTGAGGCACTGCCTGCATTGTTGCTAAAGCTTGGAACTTATATGATCTTATATGATCTTTTGAATGCATTTCAACCATGCGCAAACAAGATGCAGATGAGATGTGCTTGAATGACATTGCACAAGAACAGTGAAGATGATGCTGATGCAACTGGCAGTAACGAACAGCGACTCAACTAAGTAACAAAATAGATGACTCTGATGATGATGGCGGTGACGATGGTGATGACAATAAACTACTAGTGCTGGACTAGTACAAATTCTTCCAGAAGCTAGACACAAATAAAGAACATGAAAGCACAAAGACTATTTGAGGAATCTGATCCGGCTCCTTTCAGGCACTGCCTGACGCACACGGGTGGGTTTTCCAAAGCGCTGCCAACTGTTCATCCCATGTCATCGTCGGGGTCTCACTGTCTCACTGATTCCATCAAAACGGGCTGGCGGGCACCAACGCCAGACTTGCTTCTGACGGCTTGGCAGGCTTCGAGCAGTTGAGCTGCGGAGAATCTATGGCCAGAGAAGTGTGAACCTCACCCATGTTTGGTTCGAATTTGAGTCAAGCCGTCAGCATCAAAGAATAACTAGACTATATGTATGTATAGATTTAGATATATACAAAATAATATTTAAATTGAAGCCAGATGAAGCCAATTATGTCGTACGTATTTTTTGCACATGTCAGACAGACATACTTGTCCTCTTGTCGGCCTAGGCCTTGTCAACAGCCAAACAATCAAAGCCCCCAACCCCCGAAGCCCCAAATACTGAAAAATTCGAGAAAACACCGAACAAACCTTTAATAGCAATTATAACAGCTTTTATTCTTTAATTTAATATTTCTAAACTTCAGATATACACATAGCGAACCTCCCCGGACCTTAAACTCAAGAAGAACCGTCATATATTCATATAATTACACCAGTAGAGCCGCACGAGGCGGTGGCGGAAGTTTCAAAAGGTAAAAAAAATGATATAATTCAGAAGAACATGTGCCTATAGAATCCTTTGTGTGTGACATGTTTCAACCCTTCGTACTTCGCGGAACCTTTTTTTTCAACATGTGCGGATCGCAAAACTGCAAAAAAGGAATTCAACAGGAGCATGCAATGTGAGTGTTTGTCACTTTTGGCATCCCAATCACAGACTGAAGCAGTGATGGGGATGCCAACAGTGTTTAAGTGGAAGATGTCTACCTGCCTACAACACTTGAACTCAGTCGAAGCAGTCCGCAAAGACGTGCGACAACTGTAGAAAACATGTACCGAAAACTATTAAGACATGTCACCTTGCCTACAACTCTTCAACTCAGTCGAAGCAGTCCGCCAAGACATACGACCTATAGAAATACTGCAGTAACACTCCGTACTACAAAGTATTACTCCAGTACTACTTCGTACTACAACGTACTACTTCGGACTACAAAGTACTACTCCAGTACTACTCCGTACTACAAAGTGCTACCCCAGTACTACTCCGTACTACAAAGTACTACTCCGTACTACAAAGTATTACTCCGTACTACAAAGTGCTACTCAAGTACTACAAAGTACTACTCCAGTACTCAGTACTACAAAGTACTACTCCAGTACTACTCTGTACTACAAAGTACTATTGCAGTACTACAAAGTACTACTCCAGTACTACAAAGTACTACTCCAGTACTACTCTGTACTACAAAGTACTACGCCGTACTACAAAGTACTACGCTGTACTACAAAGTGCTACTCCAGTACTACTCCGTACTACAAAGTATTACTCCAGTACTACAAAGTACTATTGCAGTACTACAAAGTACTACCCCAGTACTACTCCGTACTACAAAGTACTACTCCGTACTACAACGTATTACTCCGTACTACAAAGTGCTACTCAAGTACTACAAAGTACTACTCCAGTACTCAGTACTACAAAGTACTACTCCAGTACTACTCTGTACTACAAAGTACTATTGCAGTACTACAAAGTACTACTCCAGTACTACAAAGTACTACTCAAGTACTACAAAGTACTACTCCAGTACTACTTCGTACTACAAAGTACTACTTCGGACTACAAAGTACTACTCCAGTACTACTCCGTACTACAAAGTACTACTCCAGTACTACTCCAGTACTACTCCGTACTGCAAAGTACTAGTCCAGCACTACTCTGTACTACAAAGAGTACTACCCAGTACTACTCCGTACTACAAAGTACTACTCCAGTAATACTCCGTGCTACAAAGTACTACAAAGTACTACGCCAGTACTACTCTGTACCACAAAGCGACTCTACGAACATATGAAACGTCATTTACAATGCGCGGAGCAACAGGTGACCCGATCCAACCTCACCAAATAGTGCGTCTGCCACTCAAAATGACTCGCCTGCTTAATCCTCGTCACACATGAAACGTCATTTACAATGCGGGGAGCAACAGGTGTCACGATCCAACCTCACCAAATACTGTGCCTGTCACGAAAAATGACACTGCAAAATTTCAAAGCAACTGTCCGAAAACTGGTGGAACGTCATTTCCAATGCGGGGACGGTCCGAGCATGATCCGACCATGATCCGACCATGATCCGAGAATGAAACCGTCAGTCCGCAACCCGCCTCGCAACCGAGGTTACTTTTCAAGCTCACCACGACCATTTTCTATTGAAAAATACAACGGTTCGCGCCCAATCTTACATTCAGACATTCACCAAGTGCTGTACCTGCCACGAAAAGTGACACTTGAACTTCACCAAGTACTGCGCCTGCCACGAAAAGTGACACTTCAACTTCACCAAGTATTGCGCCTGCCACGAAAAGTGACACTTGAACTTCACCAAGTACTGCGCCTGCCACGCAGTGACACTTGAACTTCACCAAGTACCTTGAACTTCACCAAGTGCTACACCTGCCAGGAAAAGTGCCACTTGAGACATACGACAACAACACCTCATGATCTTCAAGGTCTGTGGCCAGAAAGCCACAGTCTGCAACGACACACGACAATTGAGTTGACGCAGTCCGCAACGACATACGACAATCATCAGGCACACAATGCTTCTCGCAAGGTCTACACGAGCGTGCCATCGCAGTCCGCAACGACATACGACAGCAAACAACAATCCTCCAAGTGTTTCAAACCTGTCACTCATCATCTGGTCTCATGTGCGTATAATTTCGCAACTTCAGCAAAAACTCTTCAACATCATTTCCCATCTTTCGTTGTATATTGCTGGCAAGCTTCAACGTTTCAACTTCCACTTCATCAAAATGCTTCCCTTCTCTGTCCTGACCCCACCCCACAAACAGTGTTCGTAACCATGCTGATTTTTGTATCGCTCCAAAAGCGAGGGAACGCTCGCGGCAAATGGAATAGCTGCAAACGCCTCTCCGGGTTTATATGGTATTGAACATTTTCTGGACACTTGAAACCCATGCGCCCAAGGAGTTCGTCTACGTACCCAAGACTCTCCCCAGGCTGGAATCGTCCACGATTCCGTGTCGCAGCACATTCCAAGAAATGCAACGCATTCCACATCAACTGCTGGGCATGTTTCACATTGACTCCATGGTACAGGTTGCACAAGATACCACACCCAACAACACAACCATGACTATTACAAGCATCTGACGCTTTGTCTTGGTTCGGGCACGCAACTGCAACGAACCAAAGCGAGTCGTCAGACACTGTATCGTTCACATAATAACGAAAAATGGGACACTTCTCTCCCCACTGCGTGTGTGCATACAAGCAATTCAATTTACCAGAAACCTTTCGTTCCTTCACATAGCCATCTATCCAAGCTTCCCCCACCTGAAATAAGATACCACAGCCACGCATGAATTCCAACACCGTGGTTTTCCTCAGTCTTTCTCCAACAATCTCGCATGCGAGCAGCCGACCAAGATGAAATTCAACATGACTCCGCAAATGCGGATGAAACACATTATCTGGGCGAATCGAAGACATCACCAACGAACCCAAAATCTGGTACTGCAACGAAGTATAAAACAACGAAGAATTCCCTTGCAGCGGCGGGACCCTTTGGTATACTGCTGCCTTGGATATCACGACCACGGCATCCACCATGGCGGTGGCAACCCTGCGGCGTGAAACGCCGCGAACAACAAAAGCTCCGACAAAGTCATGTCGGCGCGCACACAAGTTGGCTTTACATCCAAGAAACAATGACACTGTGAAACAAGATTCTCTCGGCTGACCTTCAATGGATTTCCATCATCGTTGCCCCAGACTGCCTCCACCACTGACCCCGATGCGCGATAAGGCTGCAATATCCTTGGGTATGCCAAGGCATGCTCCGACATCACGGCCGCGTCGTGATACTGCCAAAAAAAAGTGTCCGGCAGATCCGGGACAACCCGAATCGAATTCACTTCGAACCTGGACCGAATACTCTTCAATTCATCCTCGAACGACATGGGCGCACTGAGGGCAGTCCGCAACAACATACCCTCCGCACCCATGGCCCCCAAGTTTGGCACCGTCTTCAAACACAAATATTCCTCGCAAAAAGGCTGCTCACACTGCATGCGCACGTGTCGTTGCATTTCATTCCACCAAGTTACGACGCGCAAAACATTCTGGGGAAACAAAACCCCTGGAAAAGAATTCCACGTCTGCTGGCACATGCGTGGCGACAACCATATCATGTACACAAACCGAGCTATTAATTCCATGATATCAGTACCCACTTGGCTTCGAAAATAAATTCCGACCACATACAAAAAAGTTGCTGATACAGTGAATCGCAATGCATCTGAATCCACCAAGATTGATAACATATGCAAGAAAAGCAAGACCTCAGGATCCTGCAAACGACAAGCGCAATGTTTCCACCAACGCCCACAAAAATCTGACCTCGCCTAGCAGTTCTCGGTGCTTCTCAAACAAAGACTCAGCTGTGTCTAGAAGAGCCACGTGTCCACTTCCAGAGTCTGTTACCAGGTAGTGTGGGCCATTTTTACCAACTTTCTGCAACAACAAAGCTTGCCGTTGCGCTTCCCTGCCATCCAATTCCACTAAGTTCCACGACGCAACAATTTTCTTTTCAAGTGAAATTTTCAGCTGCCAGTATTCGTCCGAGGAATCCATTGCGCGTACTTCCTGTTCGCCTAAACGAACTTTTTTTTGCGGTTGCGCCGCCCGCGCCGCTCCCCCTGTCCGCAGAATGGACGGCGGCATCACGACAGGCGGCCTGGCCTCTGGCAGTCCGCAACGACATATCCCCGTCACCGGCTGGCCTTGGCTGTCCTGACCCTTGCACAGTCCGCAAAGACATACCCTGGTCACTCTCCTCTTCCTCCTGCGCATCGGCCCACGACCGAATCCTCTTTCGTGCCGCTGCTTTTGCGGTCACCCCTGCAGGTGCCGACGCCGCCTGATTGTGACGTATCACTCCGGAAAAGAAACGCTCCAGCTCAATCCGCCACCCCCATTGACCCTTCAAGCACAGGCTGCACTGATCTGGGAAATTCTGTCTCAAAAGTATTCCAACAAAATATTGCCAGCTCTTGACAAAGTGATGTGACCCCAGACTGTCACATAAACGATAGTAACTCCTCTCATTTTTCTCACACATTTCGAAAGCATTCCGAACTGGACTGATAGCAACCTGCTTCATATATTGGATAATGTTAAAACCTTCGTTATTATCCCCCATTGCCCTGTCATAGTCCCTTTCGTCGAAGTCCAACACAAACAAAGACGCATGTTTCTGAGTTTCTCTATAGTAATGCAACCAACATGGTAAGATTTCATAAATAACGGGACCTCTCTGTTTGCTGTAGCCAGAGTCTTTTTTTTCACGGAAGCCATCACTCTTTCACAAGCAGCCCAATGGAACTGCAGTTCACTTTTAATTTTCAATGATTTCAGCACCAATTCCAAGGCAGCAAACAAAACACGGGCAAAATACATGCTACGATGTTTGCCTTGCATACACATGCACAAGACAAAAGCATTTGCGACTTTCTCCTCAGGGGCAGTCCGCAACGACATACCCTCTAACCACACCAAAACACAAACAAACGCAATCAGACAATGATGGTGAACTTTGGGCATAGAACCACAAGATTCAATGATGCACTTCCCCCCATCCATGGTGTGTGCAAAAAGACCATGTACATCACTCTATCGTGTTAACTTTGTCAAGCCTAATACNAGAAAACTAGACGCCGGATATCCCGAAAGCCAAAAGTGATATGTTAATGATGTGTTAATGTCTTGTATATAAGAGTGAATTAGTTGACCACCAAATAAAGTATCAACAATAATAGCTGACCATCAATCCCTGATCGCAACAAAATGATATAGACGTCTATATCTTGGTATTTGGTCGTGCAGTAAAAGGCGAAGCCTCATGTGCAGGGTACTGCGGGAAAGGGCGAAGCCCGATAAAAAAAAACACTCATACAGAAAACACAACGACATCATAGCAACAACAACAGTGTCAACGAGGCATCAACTTGAAAAGTCATACAATGCAAAAGCAACAAGGCAAATGAATCATACAAGTGAAAGCAGATAGAATATAGACATGATGATGACCATCAACACCAGGCCAATCATGGAAACACCACTATGAAATATCATCACGAAAAAAAATCTAAGAATCGCAACGCCTTTTTTCCACATCAAAAAAACCTCGGGGCTCTTTCGCCCGCCCCGCATCTCACCACCAAAGGAAGACACCTCGCTGAACCAAATGAACCCGAACAAAGAAGAGTTCACCATCCATCTATATGACATAGCTGCATGGTACCAAGACAAAAGGTTATATAGGTCAGACATCATCTGCAAAGGACATCAAAATTGATCAACATGTTTTTTCTCGGGTCAGTGCCACATATGACGCGTCGTGCCCTTCGTGCTCCAACCTCAAAAAAAAACACACATTCAAGTGTAACTAAAACACCAAACAGCCATCGACATGAAGCAAACCTGAAAACTCACATCGAGGGGAACAACCTGAAAGGTTATACAAGTGGAAGATGAATAACAATGCGAAACCCATTGAGCTATATGACTTTCCAGCGATCATATGTGGGAGAATCAACAAAACACGACGGCAAACGGATGCAGTTTTTTTGCGCGCCAATCACACAACATCCTGGACACTTTCATCCAAAGACGTTCTGCAAATTCTAAGCAAGAGGCAAAGACGGTTGCCAAGATTTGTATGTCAATGGCATTTTTTTCTGCCTCCATTCCAAGAAAGGCGTCTGGCTTGGACCAGAGCTGTCATCCTCAAATAGGGTTATGGAAGCCACGGCATTTTCATCGAAAGCTTCTTCCGCATCATACCCTAAAGACGTATGCATATAGATACTTCTCAAAGAAACGCAACCAATAAAGGCATCGACTTCAATAGTTTGCACTCTCCGAGGGATGGAAATTTCCAGCAAACGGCTGCAATGTTTGAAGGCCTTGTTTCCTATGACTGTCAGAGACTCTGGCATGATGACCCTTTCCAAAGAGCAGCATTCTTCAAAGGCGCCCTGTCCAATGACCGTCACCAAGGCAGGTATAACCATGCGTTTGAGAGATTCACATCCTTTGAAAGTATCTCTTGAAATGCAAGTCAACGGTCCATAGATTAAGATGTTCTCCAACGAATTGCAGTCCTGGAAGGCAGCTGCTCCGATAAAACCAACCGAGGCAGGAATAGCGATTCGGGTCAGTGAACAGCAATTTTGGAAAGTCGCATCGGAAATCATAGTCAACGACTCACCGAGTG
>DF242450.1:0-40380 GCA_000507305.1 Breviolum minutum Mf 1.05b.01 | reverse complement strand
GACCAATCTATGAAGGGTGAAACAGGTGAAACGTGTTCGCTCTCACTACCTGGCGCATAGCTCAATACCCCGGCTCTCACAACTTCTTCAGCAGGTGAATACCAGCCAGGTCCCCTCGCCTCAAGCTGGCTCTGCAAGAGCCGCCATTGTGGGTCAAGATCGCCCCACATGGTTTTGACATCATACTTCTTCCTCAGATGATGAAAGTCATAGCCAGCAACCTTGCGTAGATGATCAGCCCCCATCATAGAGACCTCCGGCCAAACCGTTGGTAGGCCATAGACCCCTGCGTACCCAGTCCTCCAAAGACAGATCATTGGGAAGAAAAACTGAAAGTTGCAACTTCTCCGCCCTAGTAATTCGCCAGGGGGCAGCACCTTTTTGCCTGAATACCCCAGCGATGACACCTTGTTTCAACGTAGGTAGCGCGGCGAGGTATTGCTCAACTGGCAACTGTATCCAGTCAACTTTAATGGTGCCTGTTAGCAGCCGGATGTTGCTCTCCCAGGAGCCATCCCGATAATTGCCGACCTTGAACTGCATACGTCGGTTAGCCCGAGCCTCCTGCCATTGCTTGGGAATGTCCGCAGGAGCCTCTTCCTCGTCCATCCAAGACGGGTTCTCTGCACGGTATCTATCCTCCTTCTTTTGCAGCTGTTGCAACACCACTGGAGCCCAGTGGGCAGGAAACCAGACCTGTAAGGTATCCGCATAACAGGTACCTCCAATCCAGTCACTGAAACTCGTGCCAGAAGCCGACGGCCTCCACTGTTTGGGTGGTTTGGGATACGCTGTAACCCGAGCCAAGCCACTGCTGGGTCGTTTTCTTTCACATTCTCTGGTAGCATTGTATCGGGACGAGGAGAGTAATTCCTGATAGATCGGCTGCACCCAGTAATTGGAGCAAAGCAAGTGCACCGTACTGTCATTGTACAGCTTCTTGGTCTCATGTGTCAGAACTGCCCTGAGAATGGCGGCGACCTCTTTGGCCAAATATACTGCCAGTTTCATGGTCAGACACTTCGCCACTTCGTGAAGGGAAGGAAGTGAGTCTGAGGGAGTAGTACGCGTGGCTTGAACTTCCCAGCAGCATCCCGCCAGCACGCGGCCGAGGTGATCCACACATGTCTGCAGCGAGAAAGATAACCTTGCCAATGGCCATCTCTCTGGAACCATCTCCAATTTCTGGAGCTTGCTGTATTTAGCCCCAATAAGATCATCTTTGCCAGTGAAGTCTTTGCCCACCGCAGCATAAGCAATTTGCATGAGCTCATACTGTTCTGCATCAGCCACCAGCGAAGACGGAGGGTCATTCTGTTCCGAGTCGCTTGCACTTTCGCTTCCGTCAGAATCACTGGCATCACCTTCTGACATGTCCTGTTGAGGCGCAGAATCCTCTTCATGTGCTGCTAGCTGCCACATGGTTGACACGATGTTCTTGATGGGCACCAAGCCTAATACGCAACACCCCATCTCTGGTAATATGCAAGTCAGGCAGCAGTTCATCTTCTCGCAAGCCAAACAAGCGCAGAGCTTCCCGACGGACACTGATCTGAGACTCCAATGCGAATGAATCATAGAAATGTTCCATACCCAATGGGCGAAAAAACTCTTGATTCAGAGGAAGCGTGTCGTTTGTGGAGGTGTCCAAAAGAACATATGAATGCCCGTCCCTTTGAGGCCAAACAAGGTAACTCGGACATTCGGAACCATCTAGAGCATATCCATATGCAAATCGACGGCACCGAAGTGGCGGCTCTGGGCCATCTGGCCTGAATGGGCTCACCCGGTGTGTGTCAGCACAATGAGAAATATACCAAAGCTGATCAGTGATTTCCTTAGCTCGGGCAGTGTTGTACTTCCAAGGCCGCCACAAGTCCACAACAATGAGGTGTAAACGCCGAACCTTGTAGTAGTGCGTGACATAATCTTGCAATGCCTCCACAATTGCCGGAGGAGGGAAATGCGGACCAGTCAGACAGCAATTCTGTTGGAGCATGTGGATGAAAGTTTCATCTGGCGGTGAACGGGAGAGTTCGCCATCATGAAGATAAAAATGGGCTTGGCCCGCCCAGACATGCCCAGCACCATACATGAGTGTACCCATAACTGTAGCTGCTCTCAAGAGGCCTTTCATGTCAAGGGGACCCATGATGAGACAGAGTGATCTCGCTCTGGTGATGGCAGTGGTGTGTGTGTGAAACGCGAAACGTGCAAAACGGAAACTGTTTTGGACTTTTTGGGACGCGTGCGTTGCGAGCGTTGTGGATTTTGGATTTTGTTGTTTTTGGATTTTCGCACTGTGGGCTTTCCGAAAACTTTTCAAGCATCTCTGCGACAGGCTATCCTGCGTGGCTGTGATGAACTTTCCAAGCATGTCTGGAACAGCCTGTCCTGAATGGCTGCGAGCTTTTCACTCATTTCCCGGACAGTCTATCCTGCATGGCTGTGAGCTTTTCAAGCATCTCTAGGACTGCATGGCAGTGAAGCATTTCTGGTGCAGCCTATCCTACATGGCTGCGAGCTTTACAATCATCTCTGAGACAGCCTACCTGCATGGCTGTGAACTTTTCAATCATTTGTACGAGAGCCTATCCTGCATGGCCGTGAGCTCGGAAAGGCTATCCTGCATGGCTGTGACCTTTTCAAGCATCCACCTTGGTCAAGATATTGCCAAAAGCTGGAAAAATTAATTTTTCAATTAATTCTTAATTACAATTTGAAAAGGAAAAAGCAACCGCCAAAACCAAGATATTGCCAAAAGTTGGAGAAATCAAATTTTCAATTACCTTTAATTAGAATTTTAAAAGGAAAAAGCAACCACCAAAACCAAGAATTGCCAAAAGCTGGAAAAATCAAATTTTCAATTACTTTCTAATTAGATTTTTAATAGGAAAAAAGCAACCGCCAAAACCAAGATATTGCAAAGCTGGAAAATTCCATTTTTCAATTGCTTTTTAATTAGAACAGTAATTTGAAAAAAGCAACCCCGAAACCAAGATATTGGCAAAAACTGGAAAAAACAAAATATTTTTTGAACTAAGATCAAAAGATTGCCAAAAGATGGAAAAAATTTTTGCAAGTGCTGCTGCTGGCTGCTGCTGCTGCTGCTGGTCACCAACAACATGCCCGTGTTTTGTAACAACATTTCCATGACAGTTTGGAAATCAACCAGTTTGGCATGTGCATGCAAAACGCATGTAATGCCGAGTGATGTCGAGGCTTTTGGTTTCGAGGAAAACGAAATATGGTAGCGGAGCTCCAGGATCCATGAAACCTCGGTGAGAGCTTTTTGAGAAAAGCCACTTTTGGGCCGTTGGTCAATCGAGCCATATTTGCTGGAGCTGGCACAGCTCTCTTCTAGCATTTGAGGCTTTGAGTTCAGAGATTGCTTCAACGTTTGCATTTCAGAGATTTCGCTGTCAGTTGCTTCGAATCGTAAATCTAGGGTGTTTCTCAAGGATTTCACAGTATGCAGTCAGATGGTAGTAGTCCAACTGGTGGGTGCAATAGATGGTGCACAGCTTGCTTTGAGAATGATTGAAGCAGCGGAGTCTGCAGCAGCGGCGGCCAAGGCGGCTGCTACGAGGCCAGAGAGTCGTGATGATTGGTACAAGATGTTACTCAAGCCTAGCTGTTTTGAACCAAAGGATCGTGATGCTGAACTTAGTCAGTTTCGTGACTGGTGGAGTGTTGAACAGTATTTGACAGCAGTTGACGTGAGTATTCTGCTCATTTTGATGTTTTGCGCCAGAATCTCAACACTGAAATTGATGCTGGAACACTCACCCCTGAACAACGTCGTCGTGGAACTTTCTTGTATGGGGTTGCTGGCTAGTCTTCTTAAGAACAGGCCGCTTCTTTTACTGAAAGGCATTCAGCGTGGCAATGGTTTTGAGGCAGTCAGACAGCTTTTCAAGACATGTCAACCTAGCAGTCGTAATCGTGCATTAGGACTTTTGCATCTCTTGATGAAATGGCCCGAGTTTGACATGAAGGTTGCAATGGTTTCTCAAATTTTGCGTTTGGAAGATTCATTTCGTGGGTGCGAGCGCATGGGTGGCAGCCTCAGTGAAGAATTGAAATTTGCAATTCTCATGAAATGCATTACAGGGCAGCTGATGACGTATTTGAATGTGACACTTCAAGAAGACACATCGTATGATAGACTTCGTGAAGCAATCTTACAGTATGATCAAGCTACAATCAAGTGGTCTAATACCATGGCCCTAGGAAGCTCATTGCCTAATCACAGTCATGATGATGGTGGTCCCTCTCCAATGGAAGTTGATCGTATTTGGAAAGGGAAAGGATATGGCAAAGATCGCAAAGGGAAAGGCAAAGACGTGAAAGGCAAGGGCAAGAACAAAAGTGGTGGCAAGTTTGACAAAGGTTCTGGCAAGAACCAACAACAGAAGGGTTCCTGGAACAACTCTTGGGGATCTGGAAAAGGCAAGTGGAACCAAAGCAATGCAAGCAATTCAGAGAAAGGTGGCAAGTCTTCTTCTAAAGGAAAAGGACATGGTCAAACCTCTAAGGTTGTGTGTTGGAAGTGCAACAAGCCTGGACACATGGCAAAAGATTGCAGAGTTCGTATGATCGAGTCAAACGAATGTGATGAATGTGATGGAAAGCAGAATCAACAACAAGATTCAAGTGCTGCATCTTCAACTGGTCCGAACAATTCTTCTTCGAGTCGTGTCAATCGTGTTTCTCTTCATGAACCTTCTTCGTCGAGTAGTGATGTTCCTTTGATTTTCAACTCGGCGAATTGCAGTGATTTTTCGAGGTTGAATGTTCGTGTCATTTTCGATGGACTTTGTTTGCAGCAGTTTGGAAATTCACAGAATGAACAGCAAAGTTTCCTGCCTGAAGGTGTTGTGATGAGTGACATTTCCGCAGGTGATGATGGCTCTTCAATTGGTGTGGAACTTTCCAGTGATAGATCATGTGCAGGTGTTGTAGAATATGTAGAAAGCATGGCATCTTCATTTGAGCTTTCAACATTTTGCAAGTATGATGATTTCAAACACTTTGCAAGCCGTGTTTCAACAGATTTCGAGTTTTCCCGTTATGACCCTGTCACTGGTGATGGTGATATTCGAAATTCGATGAAACACTTCGACGATTGTGCTTTGTATCGACCTGGACGTGAGCTCAGTGAATTTGAGTTTCAAGATGTGCGTGCAGTGAAGTCAAGCTGTGATATCATTCTCGATTCAGGATCAGATGCAACAGTTATTCCTGTAAGCATGATTTCTGCAGGAAAGGCGTCTCAGGATCAGTCGTCTTTTCTTCGTGATGCTCAGGGAGGTCGAATTTCAACAGAAGGCGTTCGTGATATCAGCATCAACCTTACAACAGTTGACGGTCAAATTGTTACATTGCAAGATCAAGCACATGTTAGCAGTCGAGTTGATACACCATTGATTTCATATGGAAAGCTGTTGAAGCATGGTTGGGGCATCGTACCTGAAGGGAATGGCTCCTATCTGGTGCATGTGTCTGGAGCTAAAGTGCCATTGTCTTTCAAGCAGAACTCATTGCTTGTCACAGGTGTGGTGAGAATGGTTGAGCAAGTGGTTCGAACCATAGATGTTGACATACCGCGATCTTGGCAAAATGTTAAGAATGGATGGTACAAAACTCGTGATGGCTTTCCTATTTGTGCTTCACATGGACGAAATTATGTTGACGTGTTGAAAACCCACAAGCTGGATGAATGGCCTTACAGGACAACATTGGGTTTTCGAGACCATCTTGGCTGGCAGGTCATTGAATTGTGTCAGAGTGTTTTTCAGCTGGATGAGCGGGAGGCCGTGATTGACCCTCCATTTCAACGTTTGCTGACATCGCTTTCAAAGAACATTGTTTCAGTTGTTGATTTTGGAATGGTTGTGACAACTCCTACAGTTGATGTAGCAGCTGGATCATCTGATGCAATGGAAACGACAGAGCCTGCTGTGTCTGCTACAGCTGGTGGTGCTGAGCATGGACTAGGCGGGGCTCAACAACAACAACATGTCGAACTTGCAGTGCCAGTTTCAAGACCCGAAGTTCCAACTAGTGTTGCTATTCAACCTTCTGCAGACACTATGATGATTGCTGGAGTAGAGGTGAATCGAACTTCATCCATTTCAGTTTTGAGGGCTGCATGTCAATTTTTGGAAGTTTCGCAATCTGGGTCGAAAGCCAAGTTGTGGAATCGAATCTTGGCAGCTGTTGATCGTGGAAAGATTTTGGAGGAAAAGCAATTGGCAGAAGCAGCTTTGCTTGAAGGTTCACATTCAGCAAACCCTGTTCAGACTGCAGAAAGACCGAGCAAAGAAGAAGTCCAGCGTCACAATCTTACGCATATTCCTTATGCTGCATGGTGTGAATCATGTGTGAAAAGCAAGGGAAGACCTGAGAGGCATGAGAGAAATGAAGGTAGGATTTGTGATCGTGAGTTGCCAAGTATTTCATTTGATTTTGCATTCACGTCCAAGAGTTTGGGAAACGACATTTCTGAAGAAGCTGATGATGGTGCAAAGCTTACAACATTGGTGGCGCATGATTCACATACTGGTTCTATCGCATGTATTCCTGTGCGTGGCAAAGACGAAAAGAAGCATTCAGTGAGAGAGTTGGTAAAATACATACAATACCTGGGCTATGGCGATGTTTGCTTAATGATAGATCAGGAACCAGCTGTTCTGGCTATTCAGGCTCTTTTGCAACGAACGTGGCAGAGGCTTGGATTCAAAGCTGTTATTGAGAATGCTCCAGTGCTAGACCACGGAGGCAATTCATGGGCTGAGAAAGCCATTGATCGAATCAGAACAACTGCAAGTATTCTTCTGAATCAACTTAGCAGCAATCTGGGTCACGAAGTGCCAGTTCGACATCCGCTCTTTGCCTGGTCCTTTTCTCACGCAGCTTGGATCTTGGATCGATTCTCACTGAAAGCAAATGGTGAGAGGTCATGATTACAGAGGCAAATTGTGCGAGTTTGGCGCACCCCTGCTTTGCCTCGTTGGTGACAGTAGGAAGAAGAAGGGAGACGCCAAATGGAAACAGGGCATCTTCCTGACCAAGTCGATTACAAACGACATGTTTGTTGTGCACTGCGATGGGGGCCTCAAGCTGACTCGGTCGGTCAAATCCATTTCTGACAATTGGGCCGAGCACATTGGACTATACAGGTCTCTTGTAGTTCAGGCGTGGTAAGTCGAATAAACTCTGGGAAACAAAATTGACCCTACAGGTGGCATTCGTTCTACACCTGAGGCTGTGGTTCCCATTGACGATGAAGCCGGTGATGACATTGAATCTGAGAAAGAGGAAGAAGCTGTAGTCGAGCTTGTTCCTGTTCCTGTTTCAGCTTCAAAGGGTATGAAACCTCCTCCTCGATTTGCAGCAATTGCAGAGCAAGTTGCAGTACCTGTTGAAGGTATTGTTTCCTATCCTGATCGACTACCTGAAGGACCAGCAGCAGCAGAAGATGCAACCATGACTGAAGGACAAAGGGGCTCCGTTTCGGGGGCGCCTGGTGGCATGGATGTTGGTGTCTCTATTGCTGATGATGAAGTTGCAGAACCAGCTTCAAAGCGTCCAAGAATGACAGTGATGCGTGTTGGTGACGAGACACTGTGTCACATGGATCTTGATCCTATGGAACTATGTGACGAAGTCAAACATGAAGAATTTGCAGAGTATGATGAATTCTGGAATGATGATTTTCAAGATGAGACGGTGGAGGACGAAACCCCCATGTCAAGTGGTGTGTGGCAGCCTTATAGTGAGGCGCAACCTGAAATTCATGGAGAGCAATTGGCAGCCATTGACATTGAGGCTGACAAAGTCGAGATTGATCGACTCTTGCAAATGGGAGTCATCACCACAGCTGACAAGTATGATGGTCCGTTGGACACTCCTCTTTCTGCTAAAATGGTGAGGACGTGGAGAAAGAAACAGAGAGAAGAGAAGAACAAAGATGGCCAAGCAGTTTCTACTACAGCGTGGTTGAGACGATCGAGGCTTGTTGGAAGAGACTTCAATTTTCTCGAGTATCGTGAAGATGTCTATAGTCCTGCAAGCAGCTCAGCGGTGGTGAAGTTGCTTCCTTGTATGGCATTGACAAATGCCATGGGTTTTGACAGCTCTATTGCTACTCTGGATGTTTCTGATGCATTTTTGCAGGTGCCGCAACCAATACCTCGAAAGGTTTCTCTTGATGGTGCCGAGTATGTGATTTTGAAATGTTTGCCGGGGCAGCGAGATGCCTCGAAGCTCTGGTATGCATTCTTTATTGAACGATTGCGAGCTCACATGGAAATATCAATTTGTCCAGTCCAACCCTGCATCATTCGATGTTCATGCAATGGTCGTGTTGAGGGAGCTTTGCTTCTTCATGTGGACGATGTTTTGATTTTAGGACGAGAAGGCTGGATTGCAGATGTGTTGATTCCGAGTTTGCAAAAAGAGTTCAAACTCACCTACACACTGGTGAGAAGGCACACTGGGGGCATGCTTGAGTTTCTGAAGAGGATGCATGTTGTTGAACCCAATTATGAATCCATCAGTGTTTATGGTGAACCAAAACATGCAAATGCTTTGATTGAAAGATATACCATTATTGAAGGTAGGCCTCCACGTGTTGCATATACTCCAATATCTGGTACTCTTCCTATTCCATCTTCAGATTCTACTTTGCTTTCTCCGAAACTTGCAGCTGAATATAGATCTATGGTTGGTATTGCTATGTATATGGCACAGGAAAGATATGATCTTCAGTATGCAACGAAAACTTTGGCGAGCTGTTTGAAGAACCCCACCAAAGAAGCATGGAGTGCATTGGGTCGTTTGATTGGCTATTTGCGTTTTAGTGATCAATTTGGTTTGAAGATGAAAAGAACATGCAAAGGTTGCACATTCATGGAATCACAAATTGGTGTTGTTGATGAGAAGCCTTCAAACTTGCTTGAAACGTTCAGTGATTCAGACTGGAGTGGTGCTGGTGATATGAAATCTACTAGCAGCGCAGTTCACATGCTCCATGGTGTGGTCATTCACAGTACAAGCAGGAGTCAGAAATGCATATCACTGAGTTCAACTGAAGCGGAATGGTATGCGGCGTCATCTTCAACATGTGATGGTTTGTATTTGCAACATATTGTTGAGTTCTTAACAGATAACAATTGTGACCGTTTGCATTTATATGCAGACCACAGTGCAGTTGGTATGCTTTCTCTGAAATGTGGTGTTGGTAGACTTCGCCATATTAAAGGCAGAATGTTGTGGCTTCAAGAGAAAATGGCCAATGGCGAGCTTGAGATCAAGCAAATGCTGACTGCATGGAACGTTGCAGACCTCAACGCAAAAGGTCTGAGTCGAGATCGTTTCCTTGGTTTGCTTTTCATGCTTGGTTTTGTGAATGAGAAAGGAAATGGTGTTGGTGAGTATGAATACTCACGAATGCTGCACAAGGAGTCGATGAAGCAACATGTTAAAGTGATTGCCCAAAATTTGAAACAAGATGGTGGTTTCAATGGCGCTGGCGTTTCGTCTTTACACGTTAGCAAGGTTTCCACGAAAGTGCTGAGGATTCTTTCTGCATGTGCCTTGCTGGAGAGTGCAGAAGGAATGAGCAATGTTTCGAATTTGAGCCCAATGAGTCCAAAAGCCTTGAGCTGGCTGCAGGTATCAGTTGCTGTCGTTTTGGTGCTGATTGGGTTTGGTTATTTGATATCAACAAGGGCTATCAGGCTTGGTGGTCCTGACCGTGGTGGCATCAATGATGAGATTCAGAATGACGGCATGGATGATATTTATGCTCCTGAGGGGCATGAAGATTCGGCTTCAGTGGAAAGTGCTTCTACTGATTATGGGTTTCCACTTTCAGATTTGCAAGAACGTATTTTCCTTGTCCTGGATCGTGGCAACCATTCAGAGGAAGCCATTTGTGAATGGATGACATCAAGGTGCAGCAGGCGACTTGCAATAGCAGAGTCATCTGATCGTGGAACTGTCATGTTTTATCATGATTGTTTGGTGGCTTTGGCAAATGCTCGAAGAAATTTGCTTACATGTGATGAGCAAGAACGTCAAAACATCTTTGGATATTTGAGGTCTCTGTCACGGATGAGCCCACGTGAGTGTTCTCCCACTCGTGAGATGGATATGGAGCAGCTTGATGCTGCACTCGTTGAATCTGGAAGAGTTGCCAATGAGACAATTGGCAATTTGCATGGTGTGGATGCTGTTCCCATGGATGAGGACAGCAGTGACACCAGCGAAAGTCTTCTGGAGGAGCAACGTCGATTTCGATATCGTTTTATCCCTCTTGAAGAGGCAAGCGACCCTGACCTATGGCAAGATGTACGTCATGGAGGTCCCAACAGTGACAGTGATTCTCCAATTGCAGATGTTTCTGGTGAGCCAGCTGATGAGCCTATGCCTGAGACTAAACTTCATCTACGTGAAATTCATGACAAACGTTCTAGAGCTCTCAGAAGGATTCGAAGGCAGCTCTCAGAAGCTTATGACACTGGTACCCAGGAAGAGATATGGGAATTGGAAGCTGAGCAAGACTGGTGGACAAGCATCATATGATTTGGTGCATGGTGCTTCCAACGACAATTTACATTGGTTCAAGATGAGTGTATTTCATATTTGCAGTTGGATATTTATTCACAGGTGGTATTGAGATGAGTGTATTGTTTACACTATTTACAATATCTCCTGGTATGAGCCGAGCTACTTATTTTCATGAGTGGCAATACGTGAAGCTATCTCAGTGATGGCAGGTGTTTCACGGTTACCATGGCATGGGTCCAATGAGACAGCTTGCATGGAACCAGAGGTGACTAAAATGCTTTGCACTTGGGCATCAGGAGTATGCAGCTGGTGGTAGCAAAGTGTCATGACAAGGCACGTGCGTAATGGCTTTGAAGATAGCCGTCTTGTCGAGAAAATTGGATAAGCTGTTTTATCCACTTTGGTGTCACTGCGTGATGTTTCGTTTTCGTGTTTGTTTCTTTGTGTTTGGTTAGTTCAAAACAGTGACATCTACTTCTGGAGAAAAAATGCACAAGTGCAAATTTACTCCAGGGCGGGGTATGTAGATGTTTTGTCACTAACATACCCGTGTTTTGTAACAACATTTCCATGACAGTTTGGAAATCAACCAGTTTGGCATGTGCATGCAAAACGCATGTCATGACCGAGTGATGTCGAGGCTTTTGGTTTCGAGGAAAACGAAATACTATCCTGCATGGCTGCGAGCTTTACAATCATCTCTGAGACAGCCTATCCTGCATGGCTGTGAACTTTTCAATCATTTCTAGGAGAGCCTATCCTGCATGGCCGTGAGCTTTTCAAGCATCTCTGGGAAAGGCTATCCTGCATGGCTGTGACCTTTTCAAGCATCCACCTTGGTGAAGATATTGCCAAAAGCTGGAGAATCAAAATTTTTAACTACTTTCTAATTAGAATTTGAATTAGACGAAGCAACGGCCAAAACCAAGTATTGCCAAAAGCTGCAAAAATCATATTTTCAATAATTTTTTAAACTAGAATTTGAATTAGACAAAGCAACCGCCAAAACCAAATATATTGCCAAAAGCTGGAAACATCAATTTTTCAATTACTTTTTTAATTAGAATTTTAAAAGGAAAACGCAACCGCCAAAACCAAGATATTGCCAAGCTGGAAAAATCCATTTTTCAATTACTTTTTAATTAGAATTTTATAGGAAAAAGCAACCGCCAAAACCAAGATATTGCCACAAGCTGGAAAAATCAAATTTTCAATTACTTTTCAATTAGGACTTTNAACAATTTTTGCTGCTGCTGCTGGCTGCTGCTGCTGTTACATGAATGTTATTTGAATTTATACGTGATGATTTCAATTTATATATATATATATATTGTTTAATTATGTTTGACCTATTCTAAGTGTCTCGTTGAAAATCCACATTTCATGGTATATACGCAATTTTGATCAATCCTTTGGTTGTCCCAGCAGGATAGGCTGAGTCCCAGAGATGCTTGAAAAGCTCGCAGGATAGGCTGCGCCAGAAATGCTTCACAGCCATCCAGTCGCAGAGATGCTTGAAAAGCTCACAGCCATGCAGGATAGCTTGTCCCAGAGATGCTTGAAAAGCTCACAGGCATGCAGGATAGCTTGCCCCAGAGATGCTTGAAGAGCTGACAGCCATGCAGGGTAGCCTGTGCCAGAAATGTTCGAAAGGCTCACAGCCATGCAGGATAGGCTGCCCAGAGATGCATGAAAAGCTCACAGCCATGCAGGATAGGCTGTCCCAGAGACGCTTAAAACGTTGCAGCCATGCAGGATAGGGTGGCTGTCAGCTCTGGGACAGACTATCCTGCATCAAACGGTGTCTCTGGGACAAGCTATCCTGCATGGCTGTCAACTTTCCAAGCATTTGGCTGTGAGCTTTTCAAGCATCTCTGGGACAGCCAACCTTGCATGGCTGTGGGCTTTTCCGCAAACTTTTCAAGCATCTCAGGCTATCCTGCATGGCTGTGAACTTTCCAAGCATGTCTGGGACAGCCTGTCCTGCATGGCTGTGAGCTTTTCAATCATTTCCCGGACAGCCTATCCTGCGTGGCTGTGAGCTTGTCAAGCATCTGTGGGACTGCATGGCTGTGAAGCATTTCTGGTGCAGGCTATCCTGCATGTCTGGGCTTTTCAATCATTTCTAGGAGAGCCTATCCTGCTTGGCGGTGAACTTTTCAAGCATCTCTAGGAAAGGCTATCTTGCATGGCTGTGACCTTTTCAAGCATCCACCTTGGTGAAGATATTGCCAAAAGCTGGAGAAATCAAAATTTCAATTACTTTTTAATTAGAATTTGAATTAGACAAAGCAACCGCTAAAACCAAGTATTGCCAAAAGCTGCAAAAATCAAAATTTCAATTATTTTAAATTAGAATTTCAATTAGAAAAGCAANAATGACTTTTAAACCAAAACCAAGATATTGCCAAAAGCTGGAAAAAACAATTTTTGCTGCTGCTGCTGCTGTTACATGAATGTTATATGAATATATACGTGATGATTTCAATCTCTTGATATATTGTTTAATTATGTTTGACCTATTCTAAGTGTCTCGTTGAAAATTAAATTTTCATGGTATGGACGCAATTTTGATCAGTCCAGATTTTTTGGATACCCTATTCTATCTCTATGGTCGGCTGGCACTACAGTTAGAATATGGTTTTTACCCCGTGTGCGGGTTCCTTATTTTGGGGGCGGCGCGGTACCGAACCTATTCTAACTTCCGGTCTGTCGGTATATATGTTACATATGATATATGTGTACTTAATACTGCGTTTACTTTCGAATAAGATGGGGGCGGTCACGAAGTGAGAGCTCTATCTTTGTGAAAGTATTGGAAAATTTTGCTAGCTAGTTCGGCTTAACAAAAATTTTTCCAACGCAGTGTTAAACAAAAACACACGCAAGTTTCTCAAACCAACTTCGCGTCGCTGTGCGTTTTCACCTTCATTTTTATCATCTCATGCATCATCCCTTGGAAACACCATCATACGTTCGTTGCTCCAAGTGTTGATTTCATAGTTTCCATCCTTTCTCACTTACCCTTGTTCATTAAATGTTGTGTGCAACATTCCTTCTCAAGGGTGTGGTTGGGTGGGTTTTAAAAAACTTTCGTCAACTATTTCTTTTGGCCCTCCCTCCACAAACCCATTGGATAGGGGGGGCAAAAACCTAAGCACCTTGATACGAAATGTCAATCATTGAATGATTGGTCATCGTCATCTCAGGTGTCAGCAAAACCCATTGGAGAAAAACTCCAATCAGAATTTCGCCCCACACACTAAAAGACCATCCAAAAGGAGTGCCTTGTGTCCACGTTTTTCCTTGTGTTGCTTGTTGCTGTGAAGTTCTTGTCATGTTCTTGTGACTTGTATCGTAGTCGTTTTACGTTGGCGTATCCGCAAAGCGTGTACCTCGACGTATCCGTGTATATATGTTATATATGATATATGTATACTTAATATTGCGTTTACTTTCGAATAAGATTGTCATTTTCACAGTTGAGGAGGAGTTTGACGCCCCTTTGTGGATAGAGAGAGTTCCAAGTCAAATAACCCTTCGGATGTGCTGTCCAGGGAGACGGTGTCGGAGTTCAAGGGAGCTGAAAGGGTTCAGAATAAGCCCGTGGGAAATTTGGAAGTCGCTGGCTAAGTAGCCTAGCTTCGGTGGACGCCCCAAAGCCCAAAACGGGGGAGGAAGCGCGGCTGTGGGGATTAGTGCCACCGCAAATTCCCCATTGTCAAAAGAAAAAAAGAGCGCGCTTGCCTGCAAGGGTTTACAGTTCATGGTCAGTTTGCACACAAGTTACATGGCAGCTAACGTAGGCCCAAAAGCACAATAAATTGAGACAACCAAAGCAGTTACCCTGCAGGTGATTCAGGCGCAGTGTCAAAACTAGTGGTGCGTAAGGGAAAAAGGATCGTTGCCGTTGTGTAGTAGCGTAACAGAGGGAACCTTTGTGAGATGTCCTCGCTCTCAAAAAAAAAGGGTATACTTTCAGTACGTTGCATCTTGCTTCACTTTGTTAGTTTAGTTGTTGTTGTTTGTGCTTTTTTTTTGGATGTCTGACCTCAGGTTAAGCTTAGCTGTGGGTTTGGGTTGGTGGTTTGGGTGTTCCTTATAACCCTATATTTTGATCAAAGGAAAAACGCAAAAACTTTGATAAATTTGAAAAATCACCAATGAAATTATTTAAAAAGAAAGACACAAACATGATAAAACAGACATGCCAATTTTGAAGTAGTTTGTAGGATAAAGTGCCATGAACATGACATGAACCTGCACTGTCTCAGTTTCTTTCAGTCCCAAAAAATCAAAATCATGTCAGATTCATGTCACTTTCATGGCAGTTTCATGGCACTTTCACATACAAGCCTTACCTGGGTACAGTCTGCCAAAATCTATTGGAAAAAGTTATCCAAAAAGTCGGTGTTGGTTGTCGATTTGGTTTTTTTTTGCCTAGTTTCAGCTTCATTTTTGGCAATATGTCAGATTCGTGTAGGTTTCATGGCCCTTTCATGGCACTTTCATGGCGCTTTCATGGCGCTTTCTTCCTTCTGATTTTTATTGTTTTTCCAAACAGTTTCATGGCACTTGCATGGCAGATTCATGGCAGATTCATGGCAGATTCATGGCGCTTTCATGGCACTTTCCTGGCACTTTCCTGGCACTTTTCCCTTTGGGCATGTTTGCATTTGCGATGAAAATGCCATGAATCTGCCAAACCTAGATGAAACCTACATGTCAGATTCATGTCTATTTGTGTCTGTCAATTTCTGTCTATTTGTCGTCAGTGTTTTTTTTTGATCTTATTTTCATTGATGGTTTTTGAGGTTCAGGTTGATCAATTTTTTCTGGGGTTTTCTTTGATCAAAATATAGGGTTATAAGGAACAACCAAACCACCAACCCAAACCCACAGCTAGTGTTTAGTTGATGACCCAGAACTTTTGTACATCTAGTGCCAGGTCATCGCAGCTTCTCTACAACCATCAACTTCGTGTGCAGACCAAAAATGCCGACAAACGCACAGCTATCTGATTATGACCGGTCCATCTCAGTATAAGGTGTGAGCATTCGGGTTCGTGGTTTCCATCTTGTTTTTTTCTGATGGGTCTCGGTACGGGCGTTTCATTTTTTCTTCATAATCCATGTTGGAGGGAGATGGTCAGTGATGTGGATTCAGGTGGATCTGTCCAACACCTCCGTTTGCGGAGATGCGGCGGTGACTTCCATTCCCGAATATTCTCGAACTTGTCATGTTTGATGTACTGGACGGGGTCAAGAGGAAAAGTGATGAAAATTGAAGATTTCTGAAGCCGACCTTCTCCCAAAATGGGTCGGAACATGCCATGTTCGATCAATTTTTCATGATCATTTGCAAGAGATCGTAAATTTGCAGGTGAATGATCATGGAAATGCACCACAACAAATTATCACAGAAGAAGGCCAGCAGCCAGCAGCCGGCACCAGGCTATTTGCTGATGGAATTCAAATATGCCAGGTCCTAGATGTGCTCTAAAAAAACTGGCGTTTGTCTGCCAATCTCAGCCAGCGAGTTGTAGATTATTTGTTTCAAGTGGCACAGAATTGCGTGGAGGACAAACGGATGCAACAATGATGGTCCTATTATGCCCTCTTATTCTTACAAAGACTGTCGATGACCCACCCTTTTTATCACGTGCTTGATAATTGATGCTTCAGTCACCTCCAGGCCTGGTGAAGAGATTAAATCTGTACAGATAATTTTGTCCTCATACAACTTACATCACACGCCCGTTCTGCAGCACTCACAGCGCTGGCATACTGTTTCTACCCAGCAAAAGAAGTGACATTGGGCCTGAAACCATATTTTGCATACGTTGTCGCGCTACTCTTGTCGTTTGTAAGTAGGGGACTAAGAAACATGGTCTTGGTCAAGGCAGATGGATCTTGGACAACATTCATGAGTCAGCAACAAAGTCGTTTGAAACCATTCAGATTAACTACTCAGCAATTCTAACCTTGGGCTTCTGACCAATGACATCTGAAGGACAGCTTCAGAATCCAGACATCAGACAACGCTGCTGTCATCATCTTCATCCTTGCCAGTCATTGTCGCTTGATTTTTTGATCAGCTCATCGAATCGCCTCCGTGAAGTGAATTTCTGTGGATCAAGAACTTCATCGTTGGTGTGAACCTCAACGTTTCTGCCCTCTCGGGTCAAAGATGGCTGAAATCTCCAATACGTTGAGGCATGCTCCGTGTGTTGTGATTGTTGTGATGGCTCAGACAGGGTTGCAACCGGGTAGCTTACCCTGTAAGTCTGCAAGGATTACGATTTCATCAGTTTCATCAATATTGCTGACGTCATGGTGAACCCAAACTCTTTGTGTTTTTTGATTACATCTTTGATGCAATGAGATTGAATGCACAGAAATTGCATGGTGATCCAATGACCGCCCGGTCATGATGTATGACAATGGTACCCGGTAGACAAGCAACTCCGTTCAATTTGTCTCAAACGTACGGGGGCCCCTAACCAAACATGGCTGCAGGTGGTGGTTCAATTGCTGTTGCTGGCGACTGTCAGCCAGGTCCCGAGCATTTGAGTCACTGGTGGAGGAGCCAATGTCCGGCAGGTTTTAGAATGATTTGTTTGTATAATACCCGTTGGTGGGTAAACGAGGGTAGAAAATGGCGAAGATATCGACATCTTTGAGCCGTTTTTGTCCAGTTGCAGCATAAATTTGTTGATTTCCACCATGTCATGACATGTTCGCTTGAGCTCGGTTAGTGTCGCGCTTAAAAAGGCGTTCCTGAAAGCATTCTTTGAAGTGTTCCTGCTTTCCGATTAGAACACATCCATTCTGATTTCACATGGTTGGTCAACATCCCGTGGACTGAGTCAAGGGGAGTCGCTGTTGATCCAGGAAGGCATGGAGCTGTCAGGCACAACGCGCCAGGAGCCCATGCAGGTGCCAGTGCAGAGGGGATGTGATTTCCAGTGGAATGTTGCTTCGAGATTGAGGATTTGGGGAAACATCTAGGGATGTTAGTACAAGTAGTTCCCGGACGAGCCGGGGGCGGAAGTTTCAAAAAGAAAAGTGCCTATACACCGAGAAAATTGACCCATGGACATGTGTCAGCATTTCGTCCATGCTTCACACGCATGTCGCTCAGCGCTGACCGTTTTCCAAACATCTCCACATGGTCAACGCTTCCCACGTCAACGCCGTGACAGAAAAATGAATGAGACGTCCATAGAGTGCGTGGTACTCCGTACGTACTACTCTGTACTACAACGTGTTTTCTTAAATGCATCACTCCGTGCTACAAAGTACTACTACTCCCTAGAACAAATCACTACAAACTACTGCTCCAGTACTACTCTGTACTACAAGGTACTTCTCCGTACTACAAAGTGCTACAAAGTACTGCTGCGTACTAATCCCTACTACAAAGTGCGACTCCACACCACACAGTACTACAAGTATATTCGGTGCTACGAAGTACTACAAACAAAGTACTGCGATAGACCTCACCGTTCTACTCCGCACATGCAATGTCCAGCACAATGCGCGGAGCAACCTCTGAATGGCAAAACGCAATGCAACTACGACTTTCATGTTTCATCTTCGTCACACATGAAGAGTACCTAGGACATTCATGTTTGATCCTTGTCACACATGAGACGTCCAGTGCAATTGGCGTGCCACGGAAAGTGACACCCCATCACCAAATATTGCAGTAGAATGCCCGCAGCAACGGCAGTCACCCTCCAACATCACCAAATACTGCATTGCCCCGAAATTTGTGACCATGAACTCGTCATCGCACCCCCGTTCGGAGAGCTTCCCTTTCCCATCTCGGAAAGCATTTTGTGTGAGAATAGCAACGTTTCGTGCTCCGGCTATCTCCCAAAGTTTCACGAAATATTGCGCGTGCCACGAAAAGTGACACTCCAACATCAGCAAAGTTCTGCGCGCCACAAAAAGTGGCATGGATGATCGATGCTCGTCATACATGAAACGTCCAGCACAATGCGCGGTGCAAAAGCAGTCGCCCTCCAGCATCATCAAATATTGCGCCTGCTCCGAAATCTTGCTAGTGTATAGTGCTTGTTCCTGCAGACGGCCTTCAAGAGATCAGGTAGGGGCGAGTGATGCTGGTGATGCTGGCGCATTGGTGGTACTCAGATTTCCTGTGACTAATATATGAAGGATTCGAATCAGAAGGAAAGTCCAAAGGATGGCTATTCCAGTTTCCATGTTCATTCCAGTTTCCTTCATGTATTTCAGCAGTGGCAAATTTGAATAATCATATGTCGTCATGAATCTATGAGACATATTTCTTTTTGAGGAAGATGCACCGGAAAGGGTGTGGAGATGTGTTGTCATATCGCTGCCTCAATGCTTGGTGATAGAGATGTGGTGACACAAAATGATACATGATGTGCAAACAAGACAATGCTGATTCCTGGGAGACAGATGGTTTCATGATTCATACCATTCCATGCGTCCGTGAGTAAACGGGTTTTTTCCAGACACACGACCCTCCGCGAAGTCTATAACAGAGATATTTTTGAAGTAATGTTCAAGAATCACGACGTAGTTTCCTCAAATCAGTTCTATTCCAAAAGATATTATGGAAGTAACGGTCGGTCCAGGTTCAATCGGACACACCGATTCGACTCGACTGACCTAAAGTATCATTTGCATTCTGATCACGACTTTCCCTGTTGTGAGGTGCAGGAACTTCCAGAGGTGAAAAAACAGGAGGAAGAGGCACTGCAGTGCATGGAAAGGGTGGAGATGTGGTTGCAAACCCCTGGGTGATTCAATGCATGGTGATAAAATGTGAGAAAGAACTGCATCATGTTTGAATCCTAGACACAAATTGGAGAATGAATTTGCACTTCGAATTTCAATTGCTGAGCAGAAAGGTTTTACTGATTCCTGATATCCCGATATCCTTGACTTGGCAACGGCCTAGAATGGCCAGGTCCGTGTGGACCTGGAGGATCCGGCGGCTTTGGCGAGGTTTCTTGTCACGGCGAATATCAAGCTCGTTCGAGCAGAGTGGCTCGGCTAGATGTTGGATGATTGCACTGGGCGAGCGCGATATCGGCGATGTTAGACGTTTTTTGAAAGAAAGGTGGGTAGATTTATTTAGATTTGTTTCGACACCTTGAAGAAGAAAGGGTACTTACTATCACGATGCAAGTTGTTCCAGAAGGCGAGCAAAGCCAAATGATTTCAGCACGGTGTTTGCAACTGCACCTTGAACCTGCTTATTGGAGTGCACGTAATGGCAAAACCAAAGATGTTCATGCAATTTTTGCAGATTTCACATTTGGCTGTTGAACACTCTCATAGAAGTGCAGTTTAGCATGCATCACTGCAAAGGAACAAGCCATGTCACATTCCTCAGACAGGTACTTGGTCCATCTGATCACAGAAGATCGCCGCCTGCCTAGACGCCAAGAGGCAGAAACGGCACAATTTGTGGACCGCGCGGGGAAGACCCGCAGTGCGTTGGTGAACCACGAGGAAATTCAAGCCTGGGCTGCCGGGTGACGCAACTGAATTTAATTCGAAAATTTTCTTTAGTTTTACATTTCCCGTGCAGAGACTTCCAGCTATTAGCCGACCCTAAGATATGGTGTTTATGCAGGCAATGATTCTGGAAGTAGTTCACTAATCTTCGGTTTGGTTGGTACTTTGATGGACTTTTAACTTGTGGAGTTATAACTGAACTTATAAGTTTAAAATCACGTTAACTTTCCCAGAGCTTATAAGTTAGATATAACTAACTTATAAGTTCCCCACGTTGACTTTTCACGTTGACTTTTTGATTGACCAAACCGTTTTTATTTTGGATAGGTTTGGTTATGTTTTTTCAAGTAAATGAATCTTGACACAAAATTGGTGGTGGCAGTTTTGGGTCAAGATTTCGCTTTGTGTTGTGATCACTTTTGGATTTGTGTCCAGCCTTTTGATCGGTGATCTATCACTTATGTTCAGCTCATTTTGGTCTTATGAGCCATTTCTATTCACATTTGGTTTGATGGTATCAGCTATATGTTTTGGTGTGCATCGTTCTCGAAGCCCAAGAGCTGATGAAAGAACTGAAGCTCCTACTCGTGATGCCCTACCACGTCGTAGATCAGGTGTATCTGATCCAGCTATTACTCCTTCAGGTCCTGTGGCCCCAACGTCTGAGAATGATGCCATTCCCAAAGCGGCTCGTTCACCACTTCCACGTCGACGACGAGTATATGATCCGCTCAATCCAACAGAACCACCTCTTACTATATACATTGAATATCGCTTCTCAGAGCTTCCAGCTCTTTCCAATCAACCTCCAACTTCACCGGTCTCTTCCAGGGATAATGCTCCCCGTTCCAGATCTCCTATTGCTCCACCAAGTATTCTACGCACACACTCTTTACCACCATCACGACGTCGCAAAAGTCACCATCGTACCAAACAACCTAAAGTTGCTGCACTTACTGCCTTCACTCCTACAGTTACCTTGGAAGAAGCCACAGAACAAGATAATTCTTCTTCATCTTCCAGCTGCAGCTACAGCCTCAAAGCCAGCTTCAAAGCCAGCACCTATCATTATACCTGATTTTTTACCAGAATATATTCAGACTACGTCCAAGGCCGCTGCTGCCAAACCTATGTCTCCGAAGCGAATTTCTGAGACTCCTGCCTCTTCCAAGGCATCAGCATCTAAACCTTCCAGGACAGATGTCACCAACCTTGCTTTGAGCTCAGAATACACTTATGTTACAGCTTCTTCATCAGATGAATCATCATCGAATCACAACAAGCCTTTGGAAGGTTCTTCCAAAGCGCCTCTCGCTCTAACATCCAAGTCCATCCCTGACTTGATGCAGTTACGGGCTCGGGTCCTTATTTCGAAAGCTTGCGACAACAGTATTACTCCAGCCCAATTCCAGCAGTATATTGAATCTGTGGGCCTATCAGTCTTCCACCCTCGAGCTTGCAATGAAAATCGACCATTCAAGTGCTTATGCATATTCGGCCCACCAAGGGTCGGCAAAAGCGATGCAGCCAGTGGTATGAATGCCTTCATCAAGGGGACCCAGATCTCTACAACATCCAGTATTTTTTAATGGGTCAATGAGGAGACCAACACGAACATGTTTCATTATTGCAACGATACCTTCAGCAACCAAAGCGGTATCAACTTTGACAAGCTCATGCAAAGTGTCAATTCTGTGCTCTATTCATCACCAGGCAAGCATTTTCTGGTGATAGAAGGTCATCGTATCTTTGAATCGGAGGAAGTGATGGCCCTCAGCAACTATGTGGTGGTGCTGACAGGAACTCCTTATACTTTGAGGAACCGCAAAGTACCTACACCAGAAACTTCACTTCAACTCTACTGCGAAAGATTACGTCCTCAAATTCAAGAAATCAACAGCTCCAAGAGGATCTTGAAGATCGATGCCAGGACACCTGCAGAGTCCATGTTGAAGAAGATTGCAACTTTTTTAATTATGAATGATCTTGGGTTTCCTGAGGCAGGACGCTATCTTTCTGATACAAAGTCTCTTTTAGAAGCCTCTGTAACCCATTGAGAAGAACACCGCTCCTTGAAGACCATGTATTTTATTGCATCCTCCGCCACTACGCTATGGAACCAGCATGCATACCGGTGCATCTTCCAGATATAACCTGACTTGCCTGCTTCGATGTCAAAGCATTTTTTTGGGTTTGTTGGTGGCTTGTTGAACTTTGCACTTGCTCACATGATCACTTCTCATATCGTATGTCAGGAATTTGTTCAGGTGATGAGGGCGCTTGTACACTCGATCTTTCAGGCTCCATTGCACTAGTGTTCATTTCCTACCCAATCATGAGCTACCACGGACCGTTATCCGAGGGAGAACATGAATATTACCAACATACCAAATATACCTATCCCTACACTTCTTCCATTGGCATGGGGTTTACGGACCCCCAACACAGCAGCAGAACTGGAAACGACTACCACCAACCTTTCAATCCTTGATCTGCTGAGACGTCCTCGATCTCGCTCACCACCAGGAAACCATACTACAGATGCATCTACAGCGCCAGCCACTCCTACACCCCGACCGCTTATTATCCGTCCAGGCGCACTTGGTCTACAAGCTGATATTGAGAGAGCTTCCATGGCATTAGAGACGGATCTGTCGATGCATTTCAAGTTGCACCACCACATTTGGTCGGAGCACATATTAAGCTGATCCTTACACATCATATTCCCAGGACACCTATCAGTGAGAGACTCGCCGAGTTTGCAGCCAACGGAGATGATCCTATTGATGACGTATGAAAACAGAAAACCTCCATGCCTTTTACCATTTGGTGGAAAAAAAAGGTTTTCTGACTGTTCAGGAACCTGCGTCGACATTTCGCAAGTCGTTGCTGTCGATTTTCAATGATTTCTTGACTCCTTTTTTTGCCTTCTGTTTCTCAGTCTTATCTCTCTTGTTTGTTAGGCTCAAATTTGTGTAGGATTTTCAGGTGGTCTGAGTTTGCATTTCAGATGGAAGACGGATTTCAAGATCTTCTCCAGCAGTACCAGATTCCCGAACAAGTGAAAAGACTTTGCATGGCCTTGGCTTTGATTGCACACTCACGTTCGGACTTGCTTTCCCATCTATGCAGATGTTGGACCAACATATTCAGAAATTCTTACCTCCAGGAGAAGATGACACGACTTCACCTACATGTGCACGAATCCGTGCATTGTGGTCCAAATGCAACACTACTCATACATCCTCTCCGATACCAGCAGCTCAAACTGTCCCTCCAACTCCTCCACCTACACCTACACCTTCACCTATGAACTCCTCATCTAATTGGCGCGAAAGCCTTCCACCCAAGTTAAGTACAGAAGATATGACGACTATGAAGGCCCAATTTGAGAAAAATTATCCAGGAGAAGTACTTGACTCTCACTCAACTCCTTCAGTACCACTTTGGTCCTTGGTTCACCAACAAAAATCAACAAGGCAATCAAATACACCCCTATCCAACTTGGATTGAGCGAACATCAATATTGTGCCATGATCGAGACCAGATCATCCAAATCACTTCGTAGTGAAATCCAGCTTCTATCGCAACTCTGCTGGGACGACACACCAGAGGTAGACATCAACTCAGTTCGCTTCTCTCGTGATTGGTTCCACCGAACCTCCACAGTCCTTCGCAATGCCTACGTATTATGTGTCACCTACAAGTATTCAAAGCCTTTGGAATGCTATTACACAACTTTATTCCCAAGGCTCGTGGACACTTTGCAGAATGCTTAAATGAGATGGCAGTGGTGAGATCCGACATATCATCACTACTACAGCCACGTCCTCGAGTTCCTAAAGCTCTTCCTCCACCTCGTGATGGCAAAGGCAAAGGAGGCGAAGGTGAAGGAGGAAAAGGTTAAGGACGGAAAGGAAAAACCAAATCCCACTTCTTCGACAAACAGACCACGATCGGAAGGTAGCGCCATGTATGAAATACAATGGAGGTGAATGCAAACGTGACAATTGTCACTACTTCCACGCCTGTTCAATTCGCCTCCCGAGCGGAAGACCGTGTATGCAAAACCACCCAGCTGAGGATCACAGAGGATCCACCTGACTCGGTGACATTGATCTAGATTTACAGTCTACAGGACCTCACCTACAAAACTCTTATTCCACCATTCACTATCCAGAGCACATCACCGCTTCCTGCACCTGTGCTTCCCACTCCTCACAATACCATTGCAACTATCACCGAAACCAGTTTTGATTCACCCTTATTATCGACTACCTCAGTTTCCACTGCATCCGCGTTGTCCAATACATCCAATTCCAATCGGCAATCCTACATCAACACACCTTCCACAACTACGCAAGTTTCAAAACCTATCAGATTATTTTTGGACCTTTCTGCCAGACACCCTTTATGCGCAGCTAAACAAGCCAATATTGTTCATTCTTACCCTTTCGATTGACTTTGATCATACTTGCGACATTCTAAACGACGGCCATTTCGAAAGCCTTCTCAAACTGGCTCACTCAGGCCTTGTTGGGGCCATTTGGTCTGCCCCTCCATGTCGCCTCTACTCTTCCCTAAGGAAGAATGATGAAGGATTAGATCTAGGGACTTTCTAGACGGACTTCCATCACTTACTCCTCACCAACTACTTCAGGTACAAGAATCCAAGGAGATACATCGAAGATCAGACATTTTATGCATTGCAGTTTTAATGCTTTGGCCTGGAAGGAACAGTCCCACCAGCAGTTCTTATCCCAATGCGACTGCCACTTGGTAGTTACGCCAGCTTGCAAGTGTGGTCTTGACATCTTCAAAACATGGGCTATCGCAGCAACGTCCGAGAAAGTCTCAGTATTGGCGGGACAATGTAATCATCATGATCACATGGATTTTCGCAGAAAAAGGCTACCTTGCCTCAGCCATCATTGACATTATACGACCATGGGTATCGCAATCAGCATGCTTCAATCAAGATCTATCAAGTTGGAGAAACTTACTTTCCAAAAATCCTATTGCTCAAGGTCCTCGCTTATAACTGATGGAGCTAGTGACAAAAGCTCGGGAAATTGGACCATTCCACAGTCTAAAGATCACGTCAAAACACTTCGTCAAAAATGGATCAAAAGGATTCTTCAGAATCAACTACACTCCAGATGTGCAGAACCTTGCAGAGTACATCAACCGGAACCGTTGATTTCAGGTACTGATATTCTCTCTTCGTTCAGGACAATACTGATTCTTTTCCATCACACTCCTTCGACTCTTCAATAACACCTCGCCAACCATTTCGACTCAAATGATGCAAATATCGCAAACCTACTTCAAGATCAGGCGCTTTTCCCAAGATACAACCCGTTGGCTTATGGGAACCAAACACCAAAATACAAGATGAGGTCCCAGACTTACAAATCTGCAAAGACAATTGGACAAGTGCAAACCAAGATCCTGAAATCACCAAGCAGCTGATCCAGAAAGAACTTGAAGATGGTTTCATCGAGGAGATCCTGGACGTCAAGACAGCGGAGAAATGATGGCCTCAAGGCATTGTACTTGGGAAACTGGGGCTAGTCCACGCACACATTTTCCTGTCCTCCTGTCCCCCTTGCTACTTTGTAGTACGGAGTAGTACTGGCAGTGCTTTGTAGTACATAGTAGTACTGGAGGAGTACAGAGTAGCACTGGAGTAGACTTTGTAGTACTTTGTAGTACGGAGTAGTACTGGAGTGTTGTACTGGAGCAGTACTGGAGTAGTACTTTGTAGTACCGAATATTTGTAGTAGGGAGTATAGTTCCTTTTGTAGTACCGAATAGTACAGGAGTAGTGCTCTGTAGTACAGTAAAGGGTAGTACTTTGTAGTACAGAATAGTACTGGTGTAGCACTTTGTAGTAGGGAGTAGTACTGGGTACTGATTGGTGCATAAGAGTCGCGCGTCGTGGCGGACTGCGACCTGCGACAGTTAGGTAGAGACTTTAGCGTCATCTAGAACTTGCTGTCGCATGGAGTTGCCTGCTGCGACAAAGCCAACAGGTGCCAAGTTTGTTCGCGTCATCAGAAAAAAGGTTCAATGAATCAAGGTTGTCGCAAATGATTCTGTAGGCACATGTTCTTCTGAAATATACATATATCATATATATATATATATATGTATTTTTTTACCTTTTGAAACTTCCGCCACCGCCTCGTGTGGCTATATGTTTAAAGAAAAATATATATGTATTGTTGAAGAAAGTTTAGGTGAGACACTCCCGAGTTACGGAGATTCAAAAATGCAAAGAATTTGGTAAAGTAACAGCTTAGTCAAGTAACAGTTCAGGCAAGGAACAGTTCAGTCAAGTAACAGCGCAGTCAAGTAACAGTTCAGTCAAGAAACAGGTCACTAACAGTTCAGTTCAGTGACAGTTCACGCAGTCAAGTGTTGGAGGATCACTTCTGTTGCTCCGCGCAGTGTAAATAACGTTTCATATGTGACAAGGATCAATCTTGAGAGACATTTTTCGTGGCAAACAATGTTTGGTCACTGTGGAGGGTGAGTCACGCTGCTCCGCGCAATGTAAATGACGTTTCATGTGTGACACCGGTCAATGATGAAAGTCAGTTCTCGTGGCAGGGGCAATATTTGGTGATCTTGGAATGACTGCTGTTGCTCGGCGCAGTAAAAATGACTTTTCAAATGTAACCAGGATGAATCATGAGTGTTACTTTTTGTAGTACAGAGTAGTACTGGAGTAGCACTTTGTAGTACGGAGTGGTATTTTGTAGTACTTGAGTAGTACTTTGTACAGAGTAGTACTGGAGTAGTACTTTGTAGTACAGAGTAGTATTTTATAGTACTTGAGTAGGACTTTGTAGTTTGTAGTACTGGAGTAACTTTGTAGTAGTGCTTTGTAGTACAGAGTAGAACTGGACTAGTACTTTGTAGTGCCGAGTAGCGCTGGAGTAGTACTTTGTAGTACTGGGGTGGTACTTTGCAGTGCTGGAGTAGTACTTTGTAGTACTGGAGAACTATTCTGTAGTACGGAGTAGTATGGATGGAGTTTGTAGTACTGGAGCAATACTTTGTAGTAGTGCTTTGTAGTACAAAGTATTACTGGAGTAGTAGTTTGTAGTATGGGGTAGTACTGGACTTTTCTTCTGATAAACAACCATTTCATTCATATCTGCGTTCCTACGCATGGACATCTCCTCTCATAACAACCATTCCATCTGCATCTGCTGCCTTCACAAATCACATCTACCTCTGCCCATTGGATCTGGTAGTTTTGTTTCTTTTGGGTTTTCTCGAGGTATTTGCTACTTTTGGCAGAAAACCCCAAAAAACGTCGAGAAAAAAAACAAAACTACCAGACCCAATGGGTACATAGGGTTGAAACTGTTGTTTTGGGTTTTCTCGAGGGTTTTGCCCTCGAGACAACCAAAGAAACAAAAACCTCATCACAGCAAACACTTCTTGAACTATGGGTCTGCAATCTTGGTGTGTTGTTGTTTCTGTGAAGAGTCTTTGCATGTATTTGCAAAAAACAGTTGATTATGGGGCATCATTTTTGTTAGGATTAGGAATGTGTTTTTACTGAACGGGGTATTTATTTTCAAAAATCGGTTTTACGGAGGAGGTTGTTGTGAGTGGAAGAGTAAAGCCTCCTTTGAAAAAAATGACATAGAAAAAAACAAATAATACTCTCTTTGCGCAACGGAATTTATGACTATCTATTTAAAAAGAAGTTGGGTCTAGGAAATAGTTTTGTTGGGAAGAGAAAAACTATCTTCAAAGAAAGGGATTTTAAAAGAAATGGAATCAACATCTTCTTGTTGCGAAGAAAAAGGTTTTTTGTCAGGCAGGAACTACGTAAATCTTAATTAAAAGAAAAGGTGAATTGGATATAGATGGAGTTTTGGTTGGGAAACACGCCTGTTCAAGGAGAATAGCGTTCTTCAACATGAAAAAGACTTGTTCTAAGGACGAGTTGATTGTTAGGAAGGGTACAGTAAGGTTCACTGTAGAACAGGAACTATTTGTCAAACAGAAGAAAAGGTGAACTGTATGTGGACAGAGTTTTGGAAAGAAAGACTATATAAGGGGTTTTTCAAGAAAAAACATGTTTATTCAAAGGGAAGAAGAATGTTTGTTCAAAAGAGTAAGGCTTACTCTACAATGGAATAAAAATTGGATTATAAGGAAGAATTTCTGTTGCGATAAGGCTCTCTGTAAAGCAGGAACTATGCATATGTTCAAAGAACAAGTTAAACTTATATACGGACTGAATTTTTGGCTAGTTAGATTAGGTCTTCTTAAGGAAAACTGTTATTACTCGAAGGAAGTGCACAGGGAAAAATTTTCAGAATGTTTTTTTAGGTCCATGCAAAGCATGGCCGATGTCGTTCTGTTACGTATTAGTGTAGGGTCTTTTCCTAGCTTCCAGCTAGGTGTGAAGTTTCCAGACGGATCTCTTCTTTCTCTTTTCGTCACATGCCAAAAAAAAACCAAAAAAAACAAAAAAAGGGAAAATGTTTGTTAGAAATGTATGGCCTTCTTCGCAGTGAAAAGAAAAGTGGATTACAAGGAAGAGTTTATTGTTAGAAAAAGTGAAGCTCCCTGTAGAGCAGGACCTATTTATCAAAAGGGAAAGTGAAGTATTTGGACAGAGTTTTGGCAAGTAAGGGCAAGGGTTCTCTTTCAAGAAAAATGCTGGTCATCAAAACATGTGGATCATAGGGAAGAAGGTTTGTTAGGAAGGGTAGGGTCTTTCAAGAATATCTAGAAAAGAAAAGTGAACTGTAGGAAAATCGTTTGTTAGGAAGCGACAAGCTCTCTTCAAAGGACGGACTATCTATAGGAAAGAGTTTTGTTGGGAAAAGCAAAGCTTATTTACAATGAAAACGCAATTGATTGTAGGGAAAGATGGGTTTTCTTTAATGAAGCTTTGACATGTACACGACACGTATGATGCTTTTATAAAAACCGAACCCAATAAAATCATACAAAGCCATGCTTTCACAATTCCACCCCCCATGGCGCTCCGCTCTCTAGTACAGAGCGGTACTGGAGTAGCGCTTTGTAGTACAGAACTTGATAGTACTTGCTAGTACAGAATAGAACTAGAGTAGTGCTTTCTAGTACAGGGTAGTACTGGAGTAGTCCTTTGTAGAACAGAGTAGCCCGGAAGAGTACTGGAGTAGTATTTGTAGTACTGGCTAGTACTGTGCATTATTTGGTGCGTAGGAAGAGTCGCATGTCGTTGCGGACTCCGACCTGCCACAGTAGTTAGGTAGAGACTTAGCGTCATCTAGAACTTGCTGTCGCATGCAGTTGCGTACTGCGACAAAGCCAACAGATGCCAACTTTGTTCGAGGAGTCACAAACCATTCTATAGGCAAAGTCTTTCTTTGGTTTATAGTTCTTTTCCCTTTTGAAACTTCCGCCCCCGGCTTGCCCGGCTCTAAGTCTACTTGTATGGTCCCCTAGAGGTTACCCGTAAGTGTATGTGTAAGACAGTGAAGGTCATGGTGGTCATTTTGGTGGTTGGACCGTGGTTTCCACTTTGCTTCCTAGATTCTGATGTTTTTTTGAAGAGCTGTTAGATGAACGACCAAGGTCAAAGGAAGCGATCATCGCTTCTGTTTCACATGCCTGGGAAGCCCGCGAACATCCGGACCCCTGTGGCCATCAATTGGAAAGGGTGGTCAGTCATGCGGCTTTGTTTGTTGCTGCATTCGCTGCTGACGTCTGGTTGTTCTTTGATTACGTCTCACTGTTCCAATTCAAACGTCAGAAAGAGGCCGAGGAGCAAAGCTTCCGGCGCTCAATGGGTAACATGCATGCCATGTATGCCCACGAGAGCACCATGACGTTTCGATTAGAGGGCCTAACTCCCGAGCACCGTTGGCAGAAAGCCATCCAAGATAGTTCAACAGTAACCATTTACTTTGACAAATGTGGACTAGTTGAACCAGTTCCTCTGCACCGCCTCACAAGAAACCAGAACGCTTACTCGGAGCGTGGATGGTGCCGTGCTGAAGTGAGCTGGTCGTCGGGGCGGGGCGACACAGCCCAACACCAAAGGATGGATGTGGAAGTCACGGAGAGGGAGTGGACCTGGGAGGATGATCTGACAGCGAGAACGCCAGTGGCACCTGATGTCTTTGCTGCAGACATGCATTCCGCAGCTTTTACACACCGTTCTGACGCAGACGCCGTGATTCAACTCCAAGAAAAAGTATTTCTGGAGAAAGTGACGCAGCGCCAAAAGCTGAAGGCAGTAGGCATCTCACTGGAGCAGATGCGGCCGCTGACCGAATCTTTGCGACACTTCAAGAAACTGAAATGCATCGCGCTCAATGATTTCCGGGTCGGTGCAAACGAAGCAAATGCGTTCGTGGAGGCCAGGTTTCTTCTTCCCACTTCCCGAGGCGAATCAATATATGAGTTTGCCGCAGTCCTATACTTACGCTGCTTAGTTATCTTAAGTTGTGATTTGTGTAACTTGCATGCCATGGCTTGGACTCTGTGAGAAGCCACTGAAGTCATGTCTGAGATTATCGAAGGAAGTTTAGGGGGTCTGACTTCCGACAATATGGAGAGTTGATAAAGAGCCACAAGAAAGTAGAGTCACCAGAAGATAGACATGCGCGAAATGTTAGGAAAGTCGCGAATCGCTGTGTTTTTTCAATCATTTGTGGTTCCGGAGGGTCGAAAAGTAGGCTCACTAAAGCGGCGGGTGTGTTCCAGAGAAATGAAAAATGGCGCGCGGCTGTGGCGAAGAAGGTAAATCGAAATGCTAAAAAACTGACTGGTTCGGACCACTGATTGAAGTTACAAAGTTCAAAAATCGCACGTGGCTGTGGCGCGAAGCGCATTTCCAAGTCAAAATGTCCAAAACACCTCAGCGCCGCACAGCTTTTTGAAGTACAGATGTCCAAAAGTTGTAGGCTGCTGTGGCGCGAAGTGCGTTTTCAAGTCAAAATGCCCAAAACAGTTCAGCAACGGACCACTTTTTGAAGTTCCGATGTCGAAATATGGCACGCCACTGGTGCGCGAAGCTCATTTTCAAGTCAAAATGTTCAAAACACCGCATGCTCGGACCACTTTTACAAGTTCCGATGTCGAGAAATGGCACGCCGCTATGAAGTCAAAATGTACAAAGCACCGCATGCTCGGACCACTTTTTCAAGTTCCGAAATCGAAAAATGGCACCGTGGCGCGATTTTCAAATCAAAATGTACAAAGCACCACCCAGTCAGTCAATTCATCCATCAGTCAGTTAGTCAATCAATCAGTTACAGTAGTCAATTAGTCAGCCAGTCAATTATTCACTTAGCCAGTTAGCTAGATAGTCAGGTACTCAGTTAACCAGTTAGTAAGTTTGTCAGTTAGCCAGTAGTCACTTAGTCAGTTAACTAGTTAGTCAGTTAGACAATTAGCTAGTTAGTCAGTCAGTTAGTCGATTAGTCAGTCAGCCAAGTAGTCAATCAGTCCGTGGTTTTTCAATTAATCAGTTAGTCAGTTAAACAGTTGGACAGTTAGCCAATGGTTTTGTCTTTGTCATTTGTGATCCACAACAACCAGTCCCTCCTATACGTTTCCTATTCTTGAAACTTCCGCCAACGCTTTGTGCGGCACTGCTGGTAATGATTGGAAACTGTTGTGGAGTCCAAGATGATGCTACATGAACTTTTGTGAGCAACTAAAACCTGATAGAGTCAAACCGTTAAACATTTGTTAAACAGATGAACCTTCGACGGAGAATCCACGGAGTCACCATGTGTGCATTCTAACTTCTTCCAGCACAGCCGGACAGCCGTGGAGTCCAACCACACAGGAGATCCAAACATGTTGCGATGAGAAGAAGAATTCGCCATTTGTATGTGTATGATGTATTTGTCACGGATGAACGACCATCGTCGCATGAATTTCAAGGTGTTGCCAGCTGTGGCGGTTTTAAAGTAAGTGCACCCTGCGTCCCCTGTCAGGCCTTAGCCACCACTCCGGTTAAGAAGGTCAGTTGCTGGTCCCACGACCGACGCAGCTTGACTTGTTTGACCAAGGCAGGCCAAACCCCAAAAATGTCGTTTTTTTTGAAGAGCTGCAACTGACAGTTTTCGGGGAGAGTACGGCACCCGCACGCATTTGTGTGCTGAGAAGTGCCCTCCGGAACAGCTTCCATCATCATGGGTCTGGTTTGAAACGAATGTATAAGTCCAAATTGCAACGAAATATGTGACAGTGAGAGCTTGTAGAGTCAAAGAGAGTTTCTTCAAGCAGGCAGGACAAGAATCCACAAGGTTTTCCACATGGATCTATGTTCATCTATCATGCGCGGGAAGTTGTTCAATCTTTGATACTTCAACATGTAATTCAACCTGAGTCACCAGCTTGAATACAGTGAATCAATGCGGCCTGTAACCTGTTTTCATCTCTGGGAAGGCGATTCTTGCGGCAGTGGTTTCGAGCACGTTGAAGATTACACACCTGGATCTTGCATGTAAAGGCGACGCGCTTGGATCTGAATGCGCCGAGGCCTGGGTCCATTTGCGAGGGGGGAACTGGACCGGTGGTCCTGGCATCATTCCGTGGTTGGGTTTTGTCTCACCAAAAGTTGTTTGATTTGAGTGGATGATCGACACTGAATAAAGACGATTTTGGGCTGGGAGCAATGGACCTCAAATGAGTTTGAACATGTCAAAAACATAGACCGGAACAGAATCTCAAAGTTTCTCTCTTTTAGTCAGTTTAAAGATCAGGTGTCATTGCAGTTATTTCTGGAAGTAAGATGAAGCAATGGCAAGTTACCACCTGTTCTTTCGTGAATGCTTCGTGCATGTTTGATCATTTTTGTCCCAGAACCTTTCAATTTGTTGTGGTTTCTAAAACATTTGTATTTTGCGTTAGCTGCGTGCGAGATGGTGCGAGGGTAACATCAAGCTGTTACAGTATGTTACAGTTCTACTGTTCTACAGCATTTTTCTGATTTGTGAAGATGTCACGTGGCCAACAATGGCCAACATGTGTGGAGCTGAGTTGACAGATGTGGGCTGCATGTCCACATGGGTCGAAGTAGAAAGGTCACAAACTGAGCCATTGAAGCGCCGCTGCATGACTGGAAAGATCTGTTTTCACCATTCTGACTCTGTGGTGATTGTTGACCGCCAGGCGGTGGCAGAAGCTCTGAAGGAAAACCGCACCTTGAAACGCCTCAACTTGGAGCGGAACGCCATCCAAATCGAAGGGGTCCAGGCTTGGCGCAGCCACTGGGTGGTGGGTGTTTGTCGAGGGATCGGGCCGGAGAAGTTGTCTTTGTACAGCTGCCTATAGCACTGCTGGGGCAAAGATCCTGTATTGATGGAAGGAGTTAGGCAACAACTACTCTGTTTAAATCTGCTTGTTACAGTTGATATGGTTCCTTATAAACCAGGCTTCACTGCTTCACGGATAACTGAACATTTGTGTTATGCAAGTTTTAAGTGTCTCGTCTTCAGATCCTCAACGCGTTGTAGCATGGTTTGTGGAGGCTTCGCATTGTAGACTAAGGGCTTTGGAGCTGACAGCTTGGGTTGCATATCTTGCTGGTTGAAGTAAAAGTACCAAACTGTGTGACTGAAGGCCCGTATTCTTTGACCTGATGAGTTCGGAGGTGGTTCCCAAGTCTTTCGCCATGTTACTCAAGAAATGGGACTGCCGCAAGGCACTTCAGCAAGCTCTTCAGACCAACACAACCCTGGAGCACTTGGAGCTGGACGAGGACTATGATCACGAGGCCTGACAACTAGCGCATAGATTCGCATTGCTTGCTAAGCGAAGAGACAGGGGCGGAGAAGTCGCGGGGCCGTGTTGGCTACATGGGGGCCGTGCTAGAAACCACATCGCGCAAGGGTCGCACAAGGCCGGCCCAAGGTTCGCGCAAGGTGCTATGCATATACAGACAAGTAGTGCCGCTAAGAATAATGCTACTACTACTACTACTACTACTACTACTACTACTACTACGACTACGACTACGACTACGACTACGACTACGACTACGACTACGACTACGACTACCACTACCACTACCACTACCACTACCACTACCACTACCACTACCACTACCACTACCACTACCACTACCACTACCACTACCACTACCACTACCACTACCACTACCACTACCACTACCACTACCACTACCACTACCACTACCACTACCACTACCACTACCACTACCACTACCACTACCACTACCACTACCACTACCACTACCTACCTACCTCCTACCTACCTACCTACCTACTACCTACTACCTACGACCTACGACCTACTACCTACTACCTATTGCGACTACTGGGACTACTACGACTACTACGACTACTACGACTACCTACACTACCACTACTCAACACGAGGCATGCCAATTCCCAAAGTGTCTAACATGTGTGCGGTAGGGCCAGGGCGGAAACCAAGCCCCCCGCGCGACTGGCAACCCAAGGAACGACCTACAAGGATTAAACCATGCCAATCCCTTCTCCCTTTAGCAGAGATCTTTGCTCGAACCAAGATCTCATGGGAAGGCTTGCAGTCTTCCGGAGTGAAACCTTCCAACAGAGTCACCCTCATGACCACAGCTCCCTCAGGGACTGGACTAGAAGCCGCGATGCCCTCCGCGTGCACCCAAAGCTCCATTTGAACGACCGGAAACTTAGGTTCCTCAGTCACGTGGTTGCTACCTGCACACCCATCCAACATGGTCTCTACACGAACACCACAAATCGCAGTCAAGGTCTTGTACTGGTTGCCACCACGGTCAGACGTGGCCCCAACACTGTCTCCGCGAGCACGAAGAGCTTTCTTACGCAATCCTTGTCATGGGAGTACTCGCACTTATCTCCCTTGGGACAGTTCCCATGGTCACGGAAATGGAAGCAAATCTTCGACACCCTTCCTGCTCCCTTTCCGGTGTCGGTGTTAAGGACGGAATCTTCTCCTCCCTTAGGCTGACGGCATGGGCGAGGAGCCCTCCGCCACATAGACTGAAGAGACCTGAGCCCTGTTAGCACTTTCACGCTGCTCGGGACTACCTTGTGGGCTTCCTCCCACGACGAGGGAGCTTATAGAGCTCCGCTTCCTTTGGCCAAATCTGCTATTATCCCGTCGGATCTCCTTCTGAAGCACTGGCCCTACCTTCCTCAAGTAGGACAGGAACAACTCTCGAGGGGTCTTACCTAGACCTGTCTCCTCGAGCTCCGCTATCAAGCGTTCAAAGAGAGGCTCGAACTGGTGGACCGTCAGTTTTCCTTTCATCAGAGCAGCGTGTTCCGAATCCACTCTGATCTCTCGTTCTTCCACAGACTCGGAAAACAAGAGATGCTTGGTCTTAATCTTCTCATAGACCGCATCCGGACCTGTGCCTACTGTTCCGGACTTGAACTCTTGACGGTAGATATTCTGAAACGTCTTGAGGCGCGAACCACGGCAGCGGGAGCGGAGAGCTACAAGCATCTCCCGCTTACTCATTCCTTGACAGTTGTTCGCCAATCCACAGTTATCCTCAAAAGCTTCATAGAACTATGCGACATCCCTCACATCAGTGAGGTCGTCGCTGAGGGTCGGCCAATGCAAGTCGGTCTTGACTGTAGTGATCGAGGTGGATCTTCTATTACCGCTGAACGCTTGCTTCAAGACCTCGGTCTGTTCTGCCTTCGACAACCCGCCGAAACAGCCGGTCCGCCACCCTCTGCCTTACCCAAACCCTACAGCAACTGGCAACTCATGTCCGAAGGTTTGAAGCTGGAAACCATGGGGCAATTCCACAGCACTACAGGGCTGTGGTCACCAACCAATGCCCGTGGTGTAGGGTCGTGTATTGTAATATCCGCGCAACAAGAATCCATGTCCAAAAAGCTTTGCAGAAGAAGTGTAGGGGACGTGGTAGCATTCACACCTAAACTTCTCTTGAGTGTTTTATGTGTACACTGGAGTTTAGCACCTTGGATGAGTGGCATGATCAGATTACACAGCATTTTGCTGGACCATGGAGGCATGTCGACTAATAGTCTTTTGGCCAAGTAGCGCAACATGGAGAGCTGGGCACGCGGCAAGCGAGCTGACACCACTGCTGTGAAGAGGCAGGCAGTCAGTACTGAGGCTCTGCTGGCCAAAGCCACCCTGCTGATCTCCAAGCTCACCTTGAAAAATGACTTTGAGTGACTCCTCTGACTTCGAAATGCATGTGTATGCATGGGAGGCCTTGACCCGTGTTGCAATGGAAACTGCAGATGCTCCAGCTGAGGCGGTGGAAGTCATCAAGGTGCATCGACAAAGCCCTGCAGACCCAGAACTCCTGAGCGCTCAGATCTACGTTTGCAAAGTGAAGAAAGCCTATGATCGTGGTGTGGCCAAGCTTCATCTCGCAGGGCATGCTAATTTGGGCAAAGTCATTGACGCAGTGATCGCTGTGCTCCCCCGTCTGGAATGGCTCAAGAATTGCAGCAACTTGTTGAACAGCTGAATGCAGTAGTTGGGTAAACCTTTTTTACTTGTGTAGTCAGGGTGTGCCATCAACAGCATGGCAAAAACACGATGCTTTTGAACGGCATGCGCCCAGAAAAAAGACAAATTTTCTACCAAAAACTATCTCGAAAGACTTTACCCAGACAACTCTGAAGAGACGTTTTTGCCCAAAGCAATGAAGGGAAATCTCTACCAAAAATCCTTTTAAACACAGTTCTCCACCAAGAAATCCGAAGAAAAACCTCTACGAAAAATATTTCTGAAGAGAAATCTGAACATGAAGAGACATCTCCAGCAAAAAAACTGCAAACATGTTTTTTTTCCAAATTTGGTTGGTTAAGATCTCTTTCAGACACATGTGGGTAGAATGTTAGCTTCCAATCTTTTTTGGTACTGGTTTTGTTACCGCACCAACAGCATCCAGCAACCATTGAACTTGTTACTTTGGCACTTGTTTTCAAAATTATCAAAAAATGATGTATCAGTCAACAAGTTTCAGCACAGGTCAATGACACAATGTAAGAAAAGAGAAACCCAATTAAAACAAACAAAATCACATTTCAACATGGAATGCGTCCTCCTTTCGAGTTGCAGTGACATTTTGTACTCATGTTTTAAGTTATATCAGATGGGCACAATGGTGCCTTATAGATACTAGGCATGAAATGATTTAGAAATAAAGTACGGAGTTGTTTTAGGTCTGCTCAGAGCATTGATCCGATGTTCTTATAGTGATTGTTTCCGAACGTAGTGCTGAGCACTCTGGATATCAGTGTTTTCAACATTCAAAGTTTCATGTCTATAAAATTTAACAACACCAAATGTAGAATTCTTTGCTTCAGCATGCTTCAGCTCATTGCTACTTCCATTGTTTTCGTTGGGAAAGTCGAAAAGGAAACATCGCAGGTGAAATCAGCTTACTCACTCCAATCACCTCTGGGGTTCCGTTTTTGATTGCTCTGTGTTGTCGAGGCGGTCGAGGCAGCCTGCCGTGCGAACCCTCGTATTTGCAAACCTTCGGCCGCACGGAGCGAGGCCTGGTTTGCTTCCATTCGATTCCGACCCACGCGTTGGAACATGTGGGGAGAAGATGCAGTGCTGTGTTGAGACAAGAAGCATCACTGGTCTCGCATTCTGAAACACACTAGATGGCTGCATGCAGTTACAGTGTCAATGTTACAACCCCTTAATCTTCAAGGAATGCTGCGCATATCTCACACATCACACAACAGGCAATATCACAATAACGTAGATATATACATACGTACTATATATTTCAGAACCGGCGTCACCCTGGTGGCCATGCGAGTCTTCCCATTTCCCTGTGAACTTCAACTGCTCAAGCCTCGTCAACCGCAACTTGCCTCTTGGATCTGTTGGGTTTGCGCTGTGGCGTTTGCCTTCCAGGCTAACGATGGCTCTGATGAAGGATCTCAGAAGAGCCCATTCGAAACAAAAGTTCGCATCAAGGCAAGTTGGGCATCGTTTTCTTTCTCAAAATTTTGCGTCGGGAAGTGTCCCAGCCTCTCTGGCTTACATAGTGGCGCAAACACAGTTCAACCACAGCATGCATTGAGCGTAATATGAACAAACAATCCTGGGAACTGTTTTTTTTTCCCGACTTCTGAACAGTTCGCAATGGTCAGATCAGTCCACATGGAATTTCAATATGTTGTGTTTCCATTTGTTCTGGTGGCAGTGTTTTCAAGGTTTTCTGTCAATGCGCTGGTCGATGCATCTGTTCGTTGCTTCTTTGCACGTTTTGATTAGCTTTCGCATTCACCAAAGGCATGCCCTACAACCTGCTGCATTGCTTTGCAACTGTTTACAGGGCCTGGCCGAGCTGTTGCGCCAGAACATTGTCACAAGAGTTTTTCTGGACGGTCTGGATGACGAGCAGGTGAAGGCTCCCCGCGGGGCAGACAGCGGCTATCGGGGTGGAAGGGGCTGCAGTTCGGAAAGGGAGACCGAGTTTAGCTGGTGAGCTCGGTTTCACAGTTCACCACGACTTGGTTATCGACTCGGCCATTGCCTCGTGCCAACTCTGCACAGGCCCTCGCCGATGCCATTCGTGTCAACAAAACCATGACACGAGTCTCGCTGGACAAGAACAACTTCGGCAACGACGGCCTCAAGGCTCGGGCGCCGCGGCGGGGGCCTCTTCTGCGGGGCCGTGGAATGGTCAAGGGGAGACGGAGTTGGACGTTGAGCTTGGGGAGTTCCGTGTCTTGGGCCATTTTCCTGCTGCAGACTGCAGTGAGGCAGAGGTGGTGTGTGAAGCATGATGTACTTTGAGCATTTTTGAAAGCTACGCATTTCACACGATCTCACATGGCCCATAGACTCTTCACTTGCATTTAGTGGATCATGTGGGATACTGGAAGAAGATACCCTTAACTACTTGGTGCGCGGCTCGCAGGCGCCCGTATGGTTTTAAGATGTTTTAAGCATTTTTTAGCCTTACATACTTTGTAGTTCCTAATGCCAGTGCGAACGATAGAGATTTCAGGGGTGAAATATGACCTTTCTAAAAGCACCGAAAACTACTAGGGTGGAGCAGCCGATTCTTGTTTTCAGACTCCAAGGCAGCGACTCCTTCAAAGCCTGAATGAAAACGCCTGGAGACGTGACACCTTTGCGTAGCATCAACCATGTGTGAAAGTTCAAGCAACATCTGATGCGTAGCATCGACCTTCTGTGTAATAAGTTCAAGAAACATAAAATCCTATGGCGTAGCATTGACCATGTGGGTAAGTTCAAAGATCGAACATCTTATTGCGCAGCGTCGATCAGGTTTACAAGTTCAAGAAGCGTCCTGTGGCGTAGCATCGACCATGTAAGTTCAAGAAACATCTTATGTAGCATGGACCATGCGTGCAAGTGCAAGGAACGTTAACATCCCCCACTCCCGCCAGCAAAAACGTTCCAAAAAACAAGCCGGGTTCCAACTATTTAGGGTCTTAAACGGCCATACCTTTGGGTAAGCCCCCACCAAAGATCTAAAATCATAAACTGGCGATTTCATACCTTTCCAGCAGATGATTTTAGATCTTTTAGATCCTTTTAGATCCTCTCATCTTGGATCTTGGATTTTGGGGGTTTGCAGTTTGGATTTGGATTTTTTTGTTTTTGGAGTTTGGATTTCGGAGTCTGGAGTTTTGAATTCGGGATTCTGGATTTGGGCACGGTTGGTACACGTCAAAAAATGAAAAGAATGTGCCAGCTACATTTTTTGGACTTGGTATTTTGGTCACTGTTGTTACTGTTGTTAGAGCGGCGGCCGTGCCGAAAGGTGGGGTAGCCTTGCTGAAAGGCAAGCGTGTCGCATAACAACAGTAACAACAAAGGTTTTTTTTGTTTTCATTTTTTTTTGATTTTGGGTCTTGAAATTAAACCCTGCAAGTCCGACTTCAGTTCAATTTTTCCACCACCCAAAAAAATGAAAGACAAAAACAACAAATGAAAAAAAAGAGAAACAACCAAAAAGGAAGAAAAAATACATTGCCTACAGGGTGCTAATCCTGTTTTACCACAGGGGGAAGGGCCCCCTACTGTAGGGGAAACTCTGGCATTTTTTGTGTGTGGGCGTTTTGGGACGTGATGGGAAACCCATGGAAACCCAATGAACGGCACAGAAAACAATGATAAAAAAAAACAAATTACTTTACTTCGAGTGATCCCCACCATGACATGTTGGGTGGAGGTTGTCAGGTGAGGGTTGTCATTGAGAATATGATGGGAAGAATGGAGAATTTGAGAACATTGATTTCAGGTTTCCTTGGCTTAGTGATACTAGTGA